>VZTL01053034.1:18704-46880 GCA_013400535.1 Scopus umbretta | reverse complement strand
CCAAAGAAGCTGATTAAAACATCAAGTGCAACTCCCTTCATTCCAGGCAATGGTTGCAGGGATACAACAGGCTCATGCAGAACAGCTTGCGAACATGAGAATCCAAGACCTCAAAGTCAGTCTCAAGCCCCTTCACTCTGTCAACAACCCAATCCTGCGCAAAAGGAAATTACTGGGGTAACTCTTTAAAGCTGTTTTTGAAAGATCAAAATGTAGGCAGCCGTGCTGCCAGGAGAATGACTTTAACCATGTTACAGGTTCATTCAATTGTAACCATGCTCCTGAATTTCTGATTTGGTTGGCACACTCTTCATGCTGAAGTGGGTAGTTGGAGTCAAGTAATACTTGCACAGTATGGTGTGTCTTCCAAGATATACCAGTGAGGGCAGGAAGGAGCTTGGATAGTGTTATTGTATTACACAGGTAGCAGAACAGATCCGTTATGAGAAGATGGGTCACATGTTGAGTAAGGTATGGCACTGGGAGAAAGAATTCCAATATTTTTTTCTGATCCTGACATTTATTTACTGAAAAAGTCAGGTAATCTCTCTCTCTTTGTTTGAGTTACCTATCTGAAAAACAGGATGATGCATTTTAGGATTACCCTTACTTGAATTCATTTAAAGGAATATTTATTTTTCTTCATATTTAAAGTGGTCTCATAATGCAGGACACTGTTATAATTAATGCTAAATCTAGCTCCCAGTCCCAGCTTTCCAGAGAGTGAAAGAGAGCATTATACTGGTGCAGTTATGCAACGAATAATGGACTTGAGTTGCATTCAAATTATAATTGTTTCTTCCTTGTTCTTTTTGCAGCACTAAGCCAAAGGATGGTGTTTATATACATGACCCTGAGAATGGAAGTAACGATTCCAATGTGGCTCTGGAAAAGCTCAGAGATGTGATTGCTCAGTGCATTCTACCGCAGGCTGGTAAAGGTTGCCACTTTTAAGAAAGTTATATTCCTAAACATGCAAGACTGACTTTTTACTGTGCCTCAAGATCAGTCTGTGTCAGTAGTGAGGAAGGATAAACAAAACTCCTGTTGTCCTAGTCAGTCTCAAGAGGAAAGCACTATCTGTGGACTGTAGTTTTGGTGCATGCCTAATGTCACTGTGTCAACAGTGACGTGCAGAGGTGTTAAAATAACTTCCAAACAGGAGTGTCTGCTTTCAAATGGATATCCTAGTTTGCATAAGGCGAGGAAGAATAACTGCACATACTGTTTACTAAAGCTCTGAATGTTGCTGTGAGGCAGAATGTCATACCTTCTGTTTATCTTTGCTCTCCTAAATAGGAGAGAATGAAGATGAGAAGCTGAATGAAGTGATGCAGGAGGCGTGGAAGTATAATCGAGAGTGTAAGTTGCTGCGAGACACTCTTCAGAGCTTCAGCTGGAATGGTGAGGAACTCTTCCGTGGAGAGTGGCGCTAATGCGGGCAAAATAGGGAAAGCAGTGACCTTCTTATATGGAAATAAAAAGCAATTTCTTGAATTTGTGTCAGACTGATTTAGGTTTTGACACTGGTTTAGCCCATCTGCCAGCATGGATGTTCTGGAAATGAGGTTGAAAGTTCTGCTTTAAAATTTCTGTTTATGGTTCAGGATAGAGTTTTCAAAGGCACCAAGACATGTAGGAACATAACAGCACAGATGGATTATCACTTTAGAAACTGCTTTAGCTGTTTGGAACTGGTTTCCTTCCAGCTGTTTATTATGCTCTTTCTGCTGGAGGCTGCTGCCCTCATGTATATCAGCACAACACCTCTTCTGCTCAGTTTGTGTCAGAAACAGAATTAAACTAGGCCAGCGGCCTCGGGAGTGTTCAGATGGCTCCTTGACAAAACAGGGTGGCAGAGGTCTCAGCCCCCAAGAGCAGATGCTGATGAATATAAGGGGACCAAGGGCATCAGCCAGGTTCACAAGGGCTCGGTCGTGCCTTTTCCCTCATTCTGTTTTTTGTTTCATTGTTTTAATTCAGGTTTTTAAGTGCTCGGGTTTTTTTCAGTGGAACTAGAGATCGTAACTCATTTTGGTTCCCTTGCAAATGTTGTCCTATGTTTCTGTGTGAAGCACTGTTTTGTGTTCAGTCAGTGTATGACTCCAGCCATGATTGATTTCCTCCTTGTGCCCAGCACCAGCTGACTACCTATTCTTCTCTTTTCAGGCAGAGGATTCACAGATAAAGTGGATCGACTAAAACTGGCAGAAATAGTAAAACAAGTTATTGAAGAGCAGACGAACTCCCATGACTCTCAATAGCTGGAGCTTCTTAATCTTATTTTTTTTACCATTTAAGATTTATTCTTTAACTGTAAAAAGTATTTTTATGTAAATTAATAAATCATAATTATTTCATTAAATTTCCATACTGCTTGAAAATGCTGTATAGTTGTAGATACAAAAAAATCATTGGTACTGTAATATTTTTTTAAAACTCAGTTCCTTGAGGTATATATGATCACTTATGTACTGTTAATCATGAGTACCCCAGATGGGGCAAATTATATTGTTAAAGACCATTCTTTTTCTTAATAACCAGTTGCAGAAGCTGCCTTCCATCTGCTATACATACAACCAGCTGCAATGACTATGTATGTGAACGAGACAGCCACGTTTCTCAACACCCTGCTCAGTAAGTACTTGAAGCAAGTGCTGTGAAACACAAACTTCGTAGCTACCCTTTGCACCTAAATTCTGAATCTTTATGTAAAGGCAACTAAATAGCCTTCTGTTTCGCTAGATGACCCAAGAGCCACGCTTGGCCTTGCCAAGGGCACCTGAGTCCATATCCTTGCTGTATTTTTCAGTTCTGATCAGTAGCCCTCTGGTTTTTTGTTTTTTTTTTTCCTTCCCTATCTTCCTCAGACCTTCTTTAAGGCTTAGTCCTCCTTCTTTCTTCTTCCCCATCTTCCTCAGACCTTTTTTAAGGCTGAATTGGCCATTCAGCATAAGACTCCTCTTTTTATCATACTGTTCAACAGCAGAATAGAAGAATGTTCTAGTTACTTAGGTACAAGTTATTTTTATTTTCATGGTGGGATCTTCTACAGACAACAAGAAGTGTAGGGTTCATTTGCTTTGGCCCCAGATCAGCATTGTGTGTGTTCCACCCATGTACTCCATTCTTTCCTTTGTAGAAGATCCAACACTTGGTTTCAAACTTGTCCTCTTGCTTGAAAGAGATCATCCTGGCAAGGGTCATAGTGCTGCTGTGTGAATCCACCGGTGAGCCTTCTCTTGTGTCACCCTCTGGAGTCCAAGCTCCCCATCTCTTTGATGCCTTTGAGCTCCTCCTGGGGGAGGAACAGATGCAGGGCTGCTCCTTAACACATGTCCTTATGCTGCCTGGACCATGAGGCTGCCCAAGGCAGATTCTTACACTAGTCTGGAACATTGGCTCCAAAAGCTGCTTTTTTAATCTTAATTAAACAAACAAATGAAAAGAATCTGTACATATTTCTAGTTTTCTACCTTCTGACGCTTTTCTTTCTTTTGAGACTGGTCGAAGGCTTTTTATAGAGATATTTTGGTACTAAACCTGTGCAGACGTTGAATGAGTTTGGTCTGCAGACTGAAGTGCCAATTCAGGGCTATTAGTAATGACTCTCGAACATTATTGTTATATTTCATAGCTCATTAATTTTGGGTTTACATTTACAAACCTGAGCCATGAATCTCCTAATTCAATCTTATGGCAGTCCAGCCTTGTTCTTTTTCGTCTTTTTTTTTCTATACCAGACTTCCTTGCAACCTTTAGCTTGGATGACAAACCAGTGTCTGACTCTTTCTATAAAATTTTGTAAACAGTGACTTACTTTTTCTACATGAATGAGATACTTCATTTCCCATTCTTCGTCTGCACCTTGTCAGCTTTCTTTTAATCCTGTTGATAGTTTTCCAATGCCTGATTTAGTGCAGAGTAAGAACCACAGTCCCTACTTTTCCATCAGAGAAAGTGATGGTTACAGGGAGTTTTTGTGTAAGCCAGAATTATACCTCTGACACTACATGGAATATTTGTGCACTGACATCTATCGATGACAACTGTAAAGAATTAGCAAGAGGCGAGAGTATTTGTCATTTCTTGGTAGTATCAGCAAGTTTGCAGGCCCTATATGCATTTCTGTCCTTGCCCTAAATTCTAGGTCATGTCAACATCCACACAATCTCTAAATGTAATAGATTATTTCCTTTTTAACTTGAAATACATGTTTTTTTTCTGAGAAATCTCATTGTATTTGAACTTTTAAATATGGCAAATAGAGAAGTAAACAAGGAAATCGCCTTTATTTGAACGGGAGTGCAAAAAATTCCCCACAAAAGCTCTTCTGCCCTCCAAGGAGGCAAATACTCAGGCAGTTTCTTGGGAGCCAAAACTTGCTAGCAGAAAAATGGATCGGATTGTAGCTACTGTCCTAATCAACACACAGTGCAGTCAGCAGAGACTGCTGCCATGCCGCAGCCCGATACGATCCAAGCACCTTGTGCGCAACTTGGGCGTGTAACACACTGGGACCTGTTCTTTCTCTGGCAGGTTGCTCTAGTGCTAAAGATGATGGTAGCAAGGCTTGTATGCTGTTGTGTAATGGTCTGTAGGAAACGGCTTCAGCCTGTTCCTGCAGTACCAGTGTGTGTTTGGGATAGTGGGGAGCACCTTTGTAGTGTGAGAGCAACTGCTGCTCGCCGACAGCCAAGGCAGCTCAGAAATAAGCAGAGAAGACAGGACCTGACCATGCATTAGAGGGTTCCTCCTCTCTTCGTGGTCCCTTAACTTGCACAACAGAATAATTTCAAGCTGTTACTAATAGTGAAGTGGGTACATCTGCGGCTGACCGTGAAATGTTTTGGTGTCTAGAGGGAAGTAAAATTTCTAAGGGCTTTCGTGAATAAGGAACTGCTTTTCATGGATTTACTATACATTTTTATTGCCTGTGATAAGTAAGAATGGCCTGATCTAAAACGGAGGGAGGGAGGGACAGATTAAGAAACACAATTTGAAGATTCAAGGTCAAATGGTTTTATTTCTATGAGAAAATTTATTATTTTACTCTTTAAGAAGTTATGGTTTAGATTTCAAAATTAAATACACTTTAATGGATTAATTTATATATTTTTAAAATAGTATTTTATTCTCCTTCCTGTTTTTTTTATTTTTCAGTTGACATAATCACAAGATACCTTGTCTTGATTATGTAAGGTTTTACTTGGTAATAAATCTACTGATCCTTTATATCAGACTGTGAATATTGTAAATATCTTGAGGTGGAAGGGTCATGTGGGATCAAAGAAGACATTCTTTGTACAAACACTAAAGGATATGAGAAAGCTCTGTAGGCTTTTTTTTTTTTTATAATTTTATTTAAGAGAAAAATCTCTGAAATCATTTGACCTTTCCAAAATTTTATGTATATCTGACTTCTCCTGTGACTTGATTATTTTAAGAGATATATATATCTATTCAAAAGTTAGAACTTGACTAGGCAAAAGATTTTTCAATTGGAAATAGCAACATGTCGAAGTTTTGCTGTCATTACTTCAGGTTTTTCTTTTGAAAATCTGAGTCTGTCCTCATATGCCATGTTTAACTTCTGTGTATTAAAATGTTTTCATTTCTCCTTTTCAGTGTTATCTGTAATATGTTAGTTTATTTTGGATCAGTATTATATTGTAAATATTACGCATCGGTGTATATAAATGATTTTACTAAACTTAAAAGTTACTGGCTTCTTTTGTTTTGTTTCCAAGGAAAGGAGGGAGGAGAGCTGTGGCCTGGAGGGCACGGCACCGTGCTTCTCCTGCCACCCCCAGACCTCTCCCACCATGCTCAGTCCTCCATCCTGCCTGCTTTACAAATGTGAATAAGCACTTTGCTTTGTATTTTGCAGGAGTGCTGTGAGGCTTTGAGATGAAAGAATGCCCGAGAGGATAGGCTGGATAAAGCCTTAGAAAATCGTGTGCCCCGCCTGGCAACATAACCTGAAATATTTTCTTTAAAACCCCGCTCTCCGTTAGATGGCAGCACTACATGCCCAGTGCTACAGGTTAACCCCCCAAGGTCTATAGGATTTTTCTTGTAGCTATGACTTTGGGCAGTCAGGGAAGGGAGGGATGAGCGGTTCTGTCTTCAGTGATGTTTCCCCCTGTCAGGTATAACAGCTCCTCTGTTCCACCAAGCGTGTTCTTCAGGACAGGAACTAGGAACCAGTTTCTTTAGGATGATGATCCTTGCAGGGCGCTGTGCTTTGCCGAAGGTGGCTGAAGCAGGAGCACTGCAGGGACTTGTGGCTGGACTGGCAGCTTGGGAGGTAGCGGTAGGTGAGAAATGGGTTGGCTGTTCCTCAGGCTGGCAGTGCACTTTGCCAAGGAGCACTGGAGTGCTTCTCCTCGCCTCTTAGGCAGTCAGCCATTCTGAGCAGAGACTAGTGCCGTCAAGTAGGGCACTTGTACGCTTCCTGGCTCTGGGAATATTTTTATTATCCTCAAGCATGGTTTGACTGGCATGTTGACAGCAACCCGATAGACCCTTGTCACATGAGCATTTTGGAACAGAAGTGGCACGAAAAGAGGTGGTGGGACAGCTGTTGAGTGCCTGTATGCACCAGACCACCTTCTTTGTAAGAGTTAACATCCACTTGCTTGGTACCTTTGGGGAGTTGATAGCACATTGGATAGTGAGTGACTGTCAGAGCATCCATAGCATTGGGAAGGAAAGTGAGAGAACAGCTTTGAAGCATCCTGGGCGTATTTAAGGCAGCCAAACCAGCTGCAAGTGCTCTATAGGAGTGGCACAAGAAAAGAATTTCCCCCTAAGCATAGAAGGATGTGTCACCCAGAGAATGCCTCTCCCTTCCCAGCAAGAAAACCCCTCAAATAATTAAAACAGTCAGTGACGCGCTCAGCTGAGTGAGAAGCCCTGAAAGGACATCTGTCAACAGAAACTGAAGGCTCTCGCCACTGCGGCTGAAGGTCCTGTTAGCAACCAAATCATTGTTTCACGGGTAATCTTCTACTGCTTTCCACTTATCAATGCTTAATCCCCTTTTAAACAAATTGCTGTAGCAGCGCTGGCCGAGTCACGCTCTCAGCAAACAGGGTCGGCCCAAGTAGGGTGCAGCAGGCTCCTGGCGATGAGATAGGGCGTATTTAATGCGATGCTGTTCCTGCCTGTGCCAGTGTCGGGGGGGCTGCACTGGTGCCCAGGGCGTGGATTCCATCCTCCCTGTGGAATGTTTGCATTCAAAGCAGGGCCGGGAGAAACGGTCACCCCTCAGGCTGTTCCATTCCAGCCCCAAGAGCCCCCCGGCTTCCCACCCTGTGCCAGGGCTTTTCTGGCACTGCTTTGCTCCGTTGTAGTTGGATGGCAGGCTGGCTGGCCCCCAGCGTGCCCTACCTACCTGGTGGACAGGTAGCTGAGGAAGAGCTAAGAGAAGGCACGTTGGATGAAGGGAGCAGGAGGCTTGAGCCTGGCCACAGGCGAGGGATGGTGCCCTGGTGGTGAGAAGGGATCTTTGCTCCTGAGTTAAAGGCAGCTTTCCTGATGTCTCATCGTCCACATTTTCCTTTCTTTCCTCCAGCCTGGGAGACAGTAACCAATGGCTTCAAGCTGGACACAGCCAAGGTGTGCCTCAATGGGCAGGGGGGTTCTCCGCCTTGGACTGGGCCTCTCCTTCCTCCTCCGGGGGCTCCTGCTGCCCTGCACAGACTGTAGTCCCCAGCCCTCTTGGGGCCACACAGCCTACGAGATAGTTATTCCAAGGAAACTTGGCCCCAGGGCAGAGAAAGCCAGCCAGGACAAAGTGTCCTATATCATTAGCGTTTGGGGGGTAAATTACACAATTCACCTCAGGCAGAAAGACTTTGTAATAAAAAACTTCCCCATATTTGCTCGTGATTCCCAAGGGGAAATTGTGGTCGAACAGCCCCATGTGCCAGCAGACTGCTATTATCATGGCTACGTGGAAGGCATCCCAGACTCCACGGTGACTCTGAATACCTGCTCTGGGCTCAGAGGACTGCTGCAGATTGGAAACTCAAGCTACAGCATCGAGCCCCTGGCAGCTTCCTCCGTGGCTGAGCATCTTCTGTTGCAGAGGGAGGAGGCAGTTCCTGGAGCGGTGATGTACAAAATGCTCAACAAAGGCGGACAATTTCCAGGTCCTGGTACAGCAACTGGGCAGTTCCAGCCCCGGGGCCATACGCGGTATTTGGAGCTCCTTGTTGTGGTGGACAATGAAGGGTTTGATGCCTTTGGCAAAAGTATAACTAACGTGACACTGGAAGTTATTGAAATAATCAATCTGGTGGATGGGCTGTTTTATTCTTTCCACCTTCGTGTTCTGATAACTGCACTAGAGGTTTGGGTGGAGAAGAACCCTATCAGTGTTACCAAAAACATAACCAAGGTCTTTCATAATTTTAACCTCTGGTGGAAGCAGCAAAGTCTTACGTACGCCGTGCATGACGTGGGGTGTCTATTTGCCTCGATGGACTTTGATCACGGTACAGGAGCATTGCACATGGGTGGCAAATCCAACTTTGCCAGTGCGTGTGACAGAAAACGTGCTTCTGCTGTTGTATCGTTTGCAAAACGGCCTTATGTGGATACTGCTGTTGATGTTGCTCGTGTGTTAGGGTATGTTCTTGGCATGGAGCATGATGACAAATACTGCAGATGTGGAAACACTTCTAAGTGCATCATGAGCACACACGGCACAGTGAACTATCAATTCAGCAACTGCAGCAAAAAGCACTATTTTGACTTTATAGCATCAGGGCAAGGATTCTGCCTCAATAACGCCCCAGAATTGTTAAGGACATTTGCACTGCAGGGCTGCGGGAATGGTGTCCTGGAGGTTGGGGAGGAGTGCGACTGTGGCTCAGAAACACAGTGTAAATTGGACTTTTGTTGTGACAATACCTGTCAAAAAAAAGAAGGAGCCATTTGCACTTCTGGAGGCTGCTGTAAGAATTGCAAACCTCTTCCAGAAGGAGAAGTGTGCAGGGAGAGTGCTGGTCCATGTGACCTGCCCGAGTATTGCAACGGGACGTCTGAGCATTGCCCAGCAGATGTGGCCAAGCAAGATGGGACTCTCTGCGCTGAGGATGGGTACTGTTATGCAGGCAAATGCCAATCTCTCACATTACAGTGTATGAGTATCTTTGGCAAGGAAGCAAAGCCTGCTCCACTACCATGTTTCCAGGAGGTGAACACGAAAGGGGATCGGTTTGGCAATTGCTGGGGAGATGGCGCAGATATCAACTTTCAGAAATGCAAGCTAGAAAATGTCCTGTGTGGGAGGGTGCAGTGTACGAACGTTAGACGTCTACCTCAGCTGGAAGATCACACAACCATCGTTCAAACCCCCCTGGGTGATACCTGGTGTTGGGGCACAGACTACCACTTGGGCGTGGACATTCTGGATGCTGGAGTCATTAAGGATGGCATGCCGTGCGGTGAGAAGAAGATCTGCATTAATCGGACGTGCGTCCCTGAGGAGAAGTACTTGACATCCCGCTGTTCTGCCAAGAGAACATGCAGAGGAAAAGGCGTCTGCAACACTAGAGGAAACTGCCACTGTGACAATGGCTGGGCACCTCCCTACTGCCAGTTTATTGGCTTTGGAGGAAGCGTTGACAGTGGGCCTGCACCGGTCGCTAAAAAGGGGCTTTTCAAGTTCATCATCTGTATTACCATAATGACTGTTGCTGTCCTGGCACTCGCAGCGCTTGTCATTGTGCACGCGAGAAAGCTCAGAGTAACCCAAGCGTTAAACAGGCTCCTTGGATGCTTTTGGGCTAGAGAACGTGCTCCTGAGGAGGATGTGAAGACAGAAGAAGATGGCTCAAAACCAGCTGAGAGTCAAAGCTCCCCTGTGTAGGACTTCACGTGGCAGCAGTGGAAAGCTGGATGCGTTCACTAGATTCAGACTCCAGCTGTGGTGGACTCATTTAAAATTGATCTAGATGAAAGTGTAGAGTTAGAGAACCTAGTTTTTATTCTGTAGAATAACAAAATAGAATTGTTTTGCTTGACCTCACTCTGTAGGAGAAAAAAAGTCTTTGACAAAAATGACAGGGGTGCTCGGGTTAATTTAAAAATCTGCCTGCTGGTTTACACGGACAGACACAGACTGAGCAAGGAGGAGCCCCGGGTGGCTGAGGCAGAGCCTTTTGCCAGGGAAGAGCAACAGTTGTCTCTCGGCTGAGAGCAAGGGGGACGGTGGCAGCAGCAAGGCCCCCTCTCCACTAAACAAGCAGTCCCCAAAGGACACCTGCTCTTCCCTCTGAGCAAAGAAACTTCTGGGTCACAGACCCCTCACTACGGCTCAGAGGAAGGGGTTCAAACTGTCCACGCCACTGTTTAGGACACTATCTCCACACCCTATAGCCACCTCCTCCAGTATATGTGTGTGTGTATGTATATATATGTATGTGTATATATATACACACACATTTCTGGGTATACCCTGAGCACCTCTTCTGCGGCAGTGCGGTCCAGTAACAAATGTGAGCTGCTGAAAACATCAGGCAGTGTTAATCGGGAGACAGGAGATGGGAAGAAAGTGCTCTGAGGCTTGGTTACAGGAGAAAAAGATGTGGAATGTATCTGAAAGGAAATAAGGAAAAAAAGAGGGGGGAAAAAATTAATTACTGCTCACGTCAGTGGCTTCTGTGAAAAGTGCAAAGCTGGCCGGATCATTTGGACAGGAGCTTGCAGGAAGGCTTTGAGCAGGTAAAAAAACTGTCGGCAGCATCCGATCCCTGCCAGGCCGAGCAGACAATATAGCCAGGCTGCTGCAGAGGTGCCAGTGCAAGCTGGGAGCAGCGGGCGCAGGAGCAGCACTGAAGCAGAAGAGGGATGGTGAAAAAAAAACAGAAAAAAAACCCCAAAAAAATCAATCACTACAGCACTTCCCGAAGCAGCAGATGAATGCTGGGGAGCAGGAGTGCTTTGTGCTAGAAAAGGGAATTTACCCCCTGAAATGGGCTATTGCTCACTTCCAAGTAGACCTGGTTAATGATAAATTCAGAGCTGCAGACGTTGCTGCCTGACAGCGCTCACGTGTAGGTATGAAATGTGTTTTTCTGTTTATAACAAGCCATGCCTGACATCCAGCAGGCACAGGCCAGTCGTGCGGGGGTAACCAGCGACCAGCAAATGCCCTGTGGGTGTTGTTTACAGCAGGAGCCTCCAAAGAAAATATTAGAACTTCAGTAGTACAAGCATATAATTTATAAATAACTAAATATACATATATTGGGGGTGCACGCTCAGAAAATTTTTACTGATAGGGGTGTGTGTCTGGAGCCCACTGGTTTACAGACTGGCAAAGGAGGCAAGGTGGTGGCCAAGGGATATCAACGTTTGTGAAGTTCATTTGCTGTGAGAGTTGTTATTGTGGTTAATTCTTGAATTCACTATCCACAGGCAATGTTTGGGCAGGGATCCCCCCTTGGGGAGGATGAGGAGGGGGGTGGTGAGGACGCATGGCTCCCCAAATCTCACTGCACTCAACTGCAGCTCCCTGGCCATGATGGCCACCCCACGGTGCCCTGGTGAGGGAAGCACAGCAGGGATGGGTGCTCTTCATCCCTGTCGCCTCACAGGAGCACCCACGGTCCCTGTGCAACCGCCTTGCTCCACCCTGGCCTCATGTTGCTGCTGGGAAAGGCAGCAGTGCTTCCAGAACCTTCTCAAGGGGCACTAAGGGGAACAGCTACCCCTCAGGGCAGCGGGATGGCGTGCACCTTCAACGGGTCCTATGCCAGCCCTGAGGGGGTAACTCCGGCACGGCCACTGCTTCAGTGTCTCAAGGGAGAGAGGGTCAAGATGTCCATGCGATGGTTGGCAGGACCCTCCCTGAGGCATCTTACTGCCATTTTGAAGGCATTGGCAATGAGGTGGCTCCAGGTACATCATGGCGGCTGGGGAAAAGCACGGCTCCTCAGGCTGGGGATCTGGGCAGTGTTGGTGGCATCTCTCCTCCCCGAGGCAGGCAGCCATCATCCACCGCCGGGCTATGCTGTCCATGAGATAGTCCGGCCTAGAAAACTGTCCCCCAGGGCGGGAAAAGCCAGGGGGGCAGAAGTGTCCTACATCCTCAGGGTGGAGGGGGAGAACCGTGTCATCTACCTCACACAGAAGAGAGGACTTCTGGTGAAAAACTTGCCGGTCATTACATACAGCTCCAGGGGGACAAGGATAGTAGAGCAGCCCCATGTCCCCGAGGAGTGCTTCTACCTGGGCTACGTGGAGGGTAGCCCTGGCTCCCTTGCCACGCTGAGCACCTGCTTGGGTCTGAGGGGACAGCTGGAAATTGGGAACCTGAGCTACGGCATCGAACCTGTGCTGGGGTCCCTCACCTTCCAGCACCTTCTCTATCGGCGAGAGAAGACCCAGAACGAACCCTTGATGTGCGGATTGACTGATGAGGTGATCCGAAGCCAACCAGGTGGGATGGGAGCTAAAACAGCCTTAGGAAAGCATGACTTGGCTCAGAGACTGAAGCACACCATGTATGTTGAGGTATTTGTTGTGGTGGACCACTATCTGTTTTCCTTCCAAGGGAGCAATGAGACCTCTGTGATGCTTCTGGTTACAGATACGATCAATTTATCTGAAACATACTACTATCCTCTGAAAATTCGCATCTGCCTGATCGGGCTGGAGATCTGGACGCACAGCAACCTCATCAAGTACAGCCACGACATAGAAGAAGTTCTTAAAAATTTTAACAACTGGGGAAATAGGGATCTTTCTCAGAGGATGAAATATGACATTGCACATTTATTTACTTACATGGACTTCGGCCTAATCGTTGGGCTGGCGTATGTAGGTAGCATCTGCCACCCTGGTTATCAATCAGGTGTTGTCTCACATATACGGAGAGATTTCATAACCTTTTCAATTATTTTTACTCATGAGCTGGGTCACAACCTGGGGATGGAGCACGACAAAAAGGAGTGTGTGTGTGGGGAAGCCACCAAGTGCTACATGACAGGAGACTCGCTCGACGGCGCTAAGGCTTTCAGCAACTGCAGCCGGCAGAGCTATTTAGACCTGATCAGCAGAGGGGATGGCGACTGCTTGCGCAACATCCCAGACCCCCACAGACTCTTCTATTTTAAGCATTGTGGCAACAAGGTGATCGATGAGGGAGAGCAGTGTGACTGTGGAGGGCTGCAGGACTGCCGAGGCAATCCCTGCTGTCACCAAAACTGCAGGCTGAAGCCGGGAGCCGTCTGCTCCATTGGGCAATGCTGTCAGAAATGCCACTTCCGTGCTGCAGGACACAAGTGCAGGTCAGAGGCGGACGAGTGCGACTTGCCCGAATATTGCAACGGGACTTCCGAGTGGTGCCCAGAGGATTTGCACGTGCACGACGGGATGCCATGCAGCAACGACGGCTACTGCTACCGTGGGAAATGCGCGACCTATGACAACCTGTGCCGAAAAGTCTTTGGGAAGGAAGCTCGAGGTGCTCCAGAAAGTTGCTTCAAAATGCAGAACATAAAAGGGGATCGATTTGGCAACTGTGGCGGTGATGGGACCGAAGTTGCTTTTGTGGGATGTAAACCTCAAAATGCTCTGTGTGGAAGACTGCAATGTGCCAATGTGAAGAGGATACCCATTCTGGAGGGCTCTGAAACCATCATTCAGGTGCCAGGGCCCGAGGACTGGTGCTGGAGCATAGCCTACCACGCCAGCATTGATACACCTGATATTGGAGGAGGGCTTGATGGCACCAGATGTGGGCCAAAAAAGATCTGTATTAACAAGACATGCACAGATGCCACGGTCAGGACAAAGTGCAATGGCAAGGTTTTGTGTGGAGGGAAAGGGGTTTGCAACAACCTCAAACACTGCCACTGCGAAGCTGGCTGGGCTCCTCCAGACTGCCAGTTCCACGGTCTGGGAGGGAGCATGGACAGCGGCCCGCCACCGCCTCTCATGATGTCCATGGCGGAGGTTGTCCAAAATAAAGTGTTCAGGATGGTAATTGGGATCACAGTTCCCATTGCCCTCATTCTGATTGCTCTCCTCATAGCTGTAACCAAATACAGAAAGACAATAGCTGCATTTTTCAGTAAAAGTTTAGCCACAGAGAGAAGTGAGACTCCGGCAGATGAGGAGCAGAGTATGGAAGAAGAGGAAGAAGAAGCATACGTTTAAAAAAACATTAAAGCAGTGGGAAACCCACCAGCTGAGGTCTGGAAAGGACTGCAGGCCCTGTGGGATGCCCTTGAAGCTGGACTGCTAGTCCCTGGACATTTTGCACAAAGTGATTTACACAACGTAACTGTGTAAACTGTATGAAAGTTAATTACACAAATACACAAAACTTGAGTATTTCCTCTTCTTGTATTACCTACTATGTAAATAATTTTTGGTTGGACCCAAAAAGTTAAGCTGTTAGAAAATAGAGAGTGTAAAAGTTAGGTAGTTTTCAATGCAGCTAAAGATCTGTTTTATTTTCTATAGAATGGTGGCACCTTAGTAAATAATTCACTTGAGCATCTAGAAGAGTATAGACAGATTCATGCACAGTCCTGCTCACCTGGTTCATGCTCCACCAAGTCGAAGAAGCTTATTTTTCTAAGTATTGTAGCTGAGCAGGAGTTGACATGAAGAACAGAAGGGAAATGTGCAAAAAGTTGAGGCACAGAAGTGAGCGCTGGTTTTTTTTGTGCTACTTTGTAATTTTTCATTCCTTACAGTTGGCTGTTAATATGGTACATGTTTTTATTTTTATAGTGAATTAAAAGTCAGAGATTGAAAAATGTTCACCTTTGCTTTACTGTTAATTTGTAATGGCAAATACTTAGAGAAGTAAAACATCCTTTGACCACCTACCCTCAAAGGCGCTGTACCAGTTCTCTGAGCTGTTACATATGATTTGCTGCATTTCTAGAGATATTTCCATAAGGAGAAAGTCTGTACTAAAGATGTACCATGTTTAAAGAATCCATTTACAGTCCATACAAACCTGTAAAATAAATAACTATCTTCACTGAAGGTGTCTGTCTCCGACAGCTCTGCACAGGCTCCTCCAGGACTACAGCTAATGCTGCTGCTGGCAAGACAGTTCGCAGCAGACAGCCCGACACGAGGTTTGGTTGACATGGCTAAAACACGACGAGGTCTCGTTAGGACGCTGCCTGTTCTCCTTCGACACAGGGGTTCCTCAGAGCAGGGTGGATGTGGACCCTCCTGCGTCCGGCGGGCTGGCGGGGAGTGTGCTGGCGTAGAACCTCTTCTGGGAGCGCAAGAGAGGAGTCTGAGTGTCAACGTCCCGGCAGGCATTGCGTTTGAGGGAGAGGAAGACGTGCTGTGTCCAGCCGTACACGATGCAGTTCAAAAGCCCCTGGGAAGCTGCTGTCAGAGCCTAGGAGAGACCACAGGGGAGATCAGGGCTCTCTTGTCAGCCAGCACTGCACAGCACTCCCTGGATCCCTACCATGCTGTCAAACCTGGCATGTTATGCCAAGCCTCCCGCTTCCAGCATGATTTGATCTACCTGCATCCCCACGTGATATAGGAATCTCATGGTTATTTTCATAATCTTTGCTAAATGCTGCCTCAGGCACATCAAGCAGCTGGACAAGTGTCATGGAGGAATTGCATTTGGAGACTTTCATAGAAAGAGAATAAACTAATTGATTTCTGGGGATACCTTCTAGTCCTATTTCTGACAATTCCCATTGTGCTGTAATTTTGGTTACTGAGACCTTTTCAAGCCTGTGAAAAACATAAAACAACTAATAGAGATCTTTGCCAACCGAAAGCATAAATCAGTCAGACTTACGACCTTTCTGGCTACGAACATGCTTTGTCTAGCAGAGATTAGAAACAGGAAAATGCTCATTTTTCTGTTCACGCAGAGAAGGCAAAACATGGGAGGTTGCAGAGGAAGACATTTACCTGTAGAATTAGAAGAGCCATGTAGATTTTGCTGTTTGTTGACACTGTCAGCTTCAGTATTCCAAGGAGGACAGCTGTGAAAAGGGATGGACAAGAGGGTATTGCTTTAACCCCACCTCTTTGGAGTTTCACTGCCAGGCACTATGTCTTAAGAGAATGTTGTGAAAATAACTCATCTCTCTGCTAACCTGGGGCCCAGCAGCAGAAGAATGCGACGGGGTAAAAAACCACTCGTTGTTCTACCATCTTAATCATGGCCCACTGCTGATCCCCCAGGAATCCTGTGGAGTTTACAAACCTTTTGTACAAACCTCGGGCTTGACTGAGTATAACCTGAAAAAGAGCAAGCATACATCATTGTTTGGACTTTGTGCACATGCTCTGATCTGGCTTGTTCATCTAGAACAGAGTATCCCATTTCAATCTATCAAACCTTTTCACGCAACAGTGTGCTCCCTGGGGGAGAGCAGTTGCTTTGTACGTGACCTTTTCTGAACTGAAGACTCTGAACTGATTTGGGCTCTTGTTGACCCATGCAGTAGGTGATCTCTGCTGCCATGCTCTGAACCTTCTCTACCTGCTAAATCCTTTTTGGGATGGGCTGACGGAACACAGGACTCCAGATGGATTTATATGGTGGCACAATGATATTTTCTCCCCCCTACCACCCCTTCCAAAAGGGAAGCAGCACCACACAGTTCTTCCCCTGACACTGCCTGGCCGCTGGTACCAGCCAAGCAAAGATGTAAAGGTGAAAAGGGGAAAAATCTTCTCACACTGATCATCTGGGTGCAATGGCTAGCATGCAAGGACTATGTTTCTTACCAGAATGGCTATGAAGCTGATCAGAAAGGAAATGAGGAAGACCCCAATGCCATAGAAATGCATCGCACGGCAAACAGAGGCACTCAGGGTTTGCGGCTCGTTGGTGGGCATGGCTATTTCCGTGTGCATCAAGAGACATCTGTGGGGAGAAAGGGAACAGCCTGAGCTCCTGCCGTGACTCATAAGCAGTGGAGCTGTTTCAGAGACGTGTGAAGCCTACCCATGCTTCAGGCTGAAGTTCTGGTAGCAATTACTGCTGTTGCCCAGGCAAAACACAGGCACCATGAGAAGGAAAGGGATCAGGCTAAGAGGAGAAAGGACAATGGCATAGTTATTAGCTATTGCACTGCACTGCTCCCATCCCCAACCAAATACAACTTGTTTTTTCTTCTGTCACTATGGAAGACTTCAAAATTGTTTTTATTGACACTGTTCTGGAAGAGTATTTTACCAGCTTTACTAACTTCTGCATTTTCATTCATGTAGGCAATACATTGGTAAAGGGAGCACTTTGTGAAAAACTACACATAGTTGACATAGTTATAAATAACTTGGTGGGAGAAAGGCCCTTACATCCAGAGCCTCTTGCTCTGAGTTTGTTAGGTCACTCTGCTGTTCCTGATGAGCTAAACACAGGTTTTAGTAAATCTTGCTTCAGAATAAGTAGGAAGCAGAGATCAGCATACTACGGTTTACTAAACCTGCATAATTCTGCCAGAGAGAATGAAATCTTACCTGCATGAGATCGTTGCTATTCGGCCAATGCAACTTGCATACTCTACAACCTGCGAAGTCCAAAGAGCTTAATTAAACGATCATTTCCAGACAGCCACTGGTTCACAGGAACCAGCACCCAGGGAGCACTTCAGCAGCTGAGGGTTCTTCAAATGCTGATTAATCCCCAGATCAAGCACAAATGTTTGTTTCCACTTTGCACTGAATCAACACCGCAGAGTTCAGTCTGTGCTGATTTGCAACAGAAACAACCGATGCTTCCACCTGCTAATTGGCTTGTTCTCCTTCAAGACTAGAGAATCTGAGAAGGGAACTTGGAACTGGACAAGGAGCAGACACTTGATGAGCTCTCTGGTGTAACTTACTCATTTTTTTGTACAGTTTGTTCACTTAACCTGGCCCTGTTCCTCAGAAACTTCATGTTCTGATGAAGAAATGCAGGCAATTTGGAGTGTCCCGGTCTCTGCTCACCAAGAAATGTACTAGGCAGCTGGCATCTACACAGCAGCTATGACAATACAACGAGGGCATGGCTTACGGTAGGTGCTGCGTTTTGAATGGGGGTCCAGCAAGAAGGAAACCAGTCCTACAAGTGGATCCAAACCCTATGGACAAGAGCAACTGAAATACAGACTGATCTGCCCAGCCTGCTGCTCCCAAACCAACAGATGGAATAACTGGGATACAAAGTTTGCTGCACACAGCAAATGTCTGGGGAGAAAAAAGGCTACATATGGAATTGGGGCTGATGGGTTCAATGGGAAGAGCTGCACAAGGAATCTGTCATCTTGCAGCAATACATCAGGAGCAACACACCAGTTACAGCAATGATGGTGCCCCACTGTTTAGCTAGGTGTGAGGAGTGAAACAACTGCAAGGAGAGATTTTGGTCATGCGGTATGTGAAGTGTTTGTTTAGCCTGCAACGCAGAGAGTATTTTTCTGAGTACTATGTCCTTGTTCCTCGGTTCCCAGCGATTACACTGGTTCCCCAAAGGGCTTTTGTAAAGGCCAGCAATGGTGAAGTGAGGACTGGCCATTGTTCACAGAGCCAACTGGTCCTTTTATCACTAGCTCACTTCCGTCACACCTCCTATCTCAAACTCTTACAATACTTACTGAGGCTCTCGAATGCTGTATGACACTTGGGAAGGACAAAAATTGTCAGTTCTCGGTTCCAGGCTGTCCAGGCACCCCTTGCCTTCCTGTCCCCTCTGCCATGCACTGGCAGAAGGCAGTGACAGCAACAAACCAGTTACTCAGCTGGTGCAAATTGCTGTTCTTCCAACTGCGGAAGAACTTCACCAATACCCAGTCCTGAGCTTTCTCTGCTCTGAGATGTACACCACCATTGCCCTTTGCCTGCTTTGGTCTTGTAAGCCTAATCTTTCACTGAGACCCTACAGCAGACCCAGCTGTAACTCTGCTGACCTCAGTGGGCAAGATATGTCAATTCATACAGCCATGGGGCAGAAGTCCTTGTGGTGAGATACACTGTTATGTACGCACCTCCTAAACCCCACCACAACCCCACAGTTAGACCTTGGTACCCAACAGTTGTTGCATGTTGGTCTTACTCACCTGGGGGGGCATCCTGTGAAGGTTCTGATTGTACTTCATCTTTAGGTCCATGTACAGATGCCAGGTGTAGTTGACAGTGTATAGAAAAGAGGCCACGTAGAATATCTGAGAAATACAAACAGACAGGATTTCAGTCCTATAATCATAATTTCTGAAACACTTTTAGTTCATCGTTGATGAACCCAAAGCCCACAGACCAGAGGCAGAACGCTAAACAGCGCAGTGGACTACCAAAGTTGAGGGTCCCTGCACAGCCCCTGTGCTCATGTCTACTGGGTTGCAGTGGGACACTAACTGGGAAGGGTCAGGTAGAGAAGGGGTTCCCGCCCTAGACCACACAAAGGCAGCTTCATGTTGCCCCCAAACCAGGGACAGAAGAACTAATGGCAGCAGCAGACTGTCTTAAAAATACAAACTTTTGTGACTTGGCTCATCTTTTGGCCCAAATCCTGGCAACAAAGAGTTCAAAAGCACTTTGACCTTCTCTATGCTACATCCATTAGGAAACACAACACAGATACAGCCCTTAGATTTGCTTCTTGCTTAATGAGCTCACTACACAGTGAATTCACGGAAACAGAAGACAATAGTATGTTTAAAGAGGAAAGTGGGAGCAGAGCATATCTGCACTAAGCCTGAGTTAACATTCCAAGAGCCCTTTTTCTTCCACAGAAAAAAGGAGGAAAGAAAAGATACAGAACACTGTTTCCCACAGAGAGTTTCACAGCCCTCGATTCCAGCTTGAGATGTGACCAAATATCTACAATTTCCTGTAAGAAAAACCCACATCTTTCTTGCATTTGTTTCTGAATCCGCAGTTGCTCCAGGCACTCAAGTATAAACAGTGCTGCCTAATCATACTATATATATGCGTGTGCTGTGTTTGTTACAGGAAACACATGCTTCAGTGGCAAAGGCAAAGAGGAAGGGCTGGACAAGTGAATTTTTCTGTGGATTTGCTATCCTTTGCCAAAGAGGCAAGGAGCACAGGTTTGCCACCCTGGTATCATCTAAGTCCAAGAAAGTAGTCACTAAATAAGCTTGGTTGTCTTCACTGAGGTTGCACGTGCTCTTGGCTGTCTCAAAAGGTTGAGTCCAAGGGGCTGCTACTTTGCAGCAGGAACATTACAGTGACTTTCCAGCTCATTAGACAAGGTTTAATGAGGGTTTGTTGCCCTTCTTCAATTACTTTGAGGGAAGGACATCAAAACAGTCCACAAAGATTGTTCTCTTGCACTTCAAAATGCCTTAAAGAGGCTCAGAAATGTCAACACTGCCTTCTTTTTTGGAAGAGGGAACCAAAAGCCACTTGTGAAGTAGCCAGCAGAAAGCATTCTGCTCTCCTGAGCCCCAGCTTTGGGACTGTGGACAGCCCTGCAATGCTCACCATGAGGAGATAAAGCAGAGGCTGGGAGACATGAGAGTTCCTCATTATAACACTTCTATGGCTCGCCATTGTGCTCACCAGCACGAGCAAAGCCTGCCAGGACATTATTAGGCCACTGGAACTGAAGTGGAAGAATGTGGGGGAATTGTGTAATTATAACCACAATCTCTATTCTGGAGTTTATTATTGTAATGCAAAGGCAAGGAAGGGAGGAGGAGAGAACAAAGTCAAGGGACAGCAGAAGGGAGCAGTATTTACATTTAGTATCAACTAAGAGTCTAGGGCTGAAACAGGGAAAGTCCAAGAAACAAAGCAATCTCGTCCTTTACGACACGGTATGGATGTTAGGGGAGTTCCATCCGCTGCAGCCTCAGCCCTTGGTGACAGTAAACAGGCTGAATAAGGCAAAATATTGTCCCACTCCTAAGGCAATCCCTTGAGACAACCACATCACATGGACTGTGGTGTGAGTCTCTCCTAGGGCTGCCATCTGCAAACACCAGGGCTGAGCAGTCCTGAGCCTGTCCTCACCCTTGTCTTTCAGTGCATTTTACATCTTCCAGGTGTTTGCGTGCAAAGAAGCCCCGTGTGTTTATGAGACACCCAGGAATGCAACCCTTGCGAGACTTCTCCACTTAGCACAGGCAGAATGGGGCCAGGAGACATTTACTCATTTCATTCGGTTACAGATCACTTATGCTCTGCAGAAGCTGCTGGTTAAACCTGTTACTGGCTCTTACTTACGCACAAGGTGTTCTCACCACGCAAGGGCATTGCTGGGGTGTTTAGTAAGGAGGTGTCCTGCACTGTGTCACATGCATCATGCAGGCACAGTTGCTATGGCAAGTGCTCCATTTGTTTTAATTTCGTCCAGAGCAAACAGCAGCGACAGCTCTTGCCAGACGCAAGCTGGTTCTGCCACCCTGGCAGTCCTCCTGCCGGGGGTGGTCTGCTGGTGGCATGCAGGAGAGAAGCCTGGTGACCCTGTGGCTGAGGTCGGCAGGCACCCTGCACACCCCACCACAGCACCCTCACTGTCCCCCATGGGGTTGAGGCAAAGGCAAGTCCTGTAAGGACTTGCCCAAAGCCAGCTCTGCCTACCCACGCCGCCTTTCCCAGTGTGAAAGTAATGCTCCCACCTTGCCCCCATCCCTTGCTGGTGTCCCTGAAAAGCATGGCCACAGGCTGGAAAAGCAAGGGCAGAAAAGAGCCAGAAATGCCTGGAAGCATACATAGCATGCTCTCAGTGTCTCCGCTGAGAAGTGATGGTGTATTGTCTATATCCAACCTACTTCTCCTCTAGCAGTGCAGCTTGTCTTCTCCAGGCCACAAAAAGATCACACCAGCATTAAAAAGTGTCCCCCAAGCAAAGCTGCAAGGGAAACAGCTCAGAAACACCCTTAGTCCCACATGCTCCTTCCACCTTCCGGCTGTGAAAAGCCTCTCCTGAGCTCTTCTCATTTTCCCCTGTACCATCATCTAAAAAACATCTTTGATGTTGTTCTGCGTCATTCCCAAGTGTCCAAGTTACCCACACCCCACTGCTTTCTCTCTTGATGTGAATGTATTTCAGTGCTTCCATAGCAGCACAAGGGAGATAGAGAAAACAGAGATAAGCCAGGAGTGGAACAGCTGCTCTCACCATCGTGACTATTACAGTTTTACCCACAAGAACAGCTGTTGAAACAACCCTGGGCTGCAGGCACCCATCCGCAGATACACAATAGCGTGAACACTTCCATATCACGCACACAGCTACTTCCCTGCCCTCCGAGGTACGTGGAGAGTCTCTCCAGCTTCAGATGCTGCCATTCAGCGAGGATGTTTCAGTTCCCATCTGTGGGTACCATAACGCCTGAAGCCACACAACGCACATCAAGGCTCCCGACAGCCACTTGCTCTTCCCAGCCATGTTTTTGTGGGTCCTTAAAAAGGAAACTGTTTAAGCCCAGAGATCACCGCTTGTGAACGATGGCTCTGGCCCAAGCTTGACCGTACCCTGCAGAGTTTTTCAAGAGCACTGATTTGCAAAGCCTAATGCTGAAACGGGAACTTGGTGAGACAAAAGCAAACTGTCAGGAAAACGGTATTTCACTCACTCCACTCCAATTAGTCTCCAGCACACGGAATCAGCTGGAAAGCAGCCGAATCACTGGGGCACAGGACTGAGCTTGTGCTGATTGAGCAGCCCCTGAGCATCCTTAGGACTGTTTTGAGAGAGGATAGGGCCAGGTCAGCAAGAAGAGGGCTGTTTATATGAGTAATGTTGTAAGTCCAAGCTCAAGCGAATCACAGAATGTGTCTGTTCCTGCCCAGGATGGAGGAAGCATGAGGAGGAATAGAAAAGCTGCTGTGTGAGAGGCACAGAGATCATTGTCGGCACGGGTCCAACAGGAAATAGATTAAGGCCCATCTACTCACTGTACACAAGCAACCCAAATGTGGCAACCACAAAATCCCATGCTCTCTCTGCCTTCTTCATTGCTTCTCACATATACCTAAACCCAAGCATCGTTACCTCCATTTTACGCACAAGGTAAAGAGATCTGATAAGTCAAGCTCACACGGGGAGCCTCTGCCAAAGCTTGTCTAGAAACAGTCTGCGTCCCCCCCGATCACCAGTGAGGCTAATTACGGCAAAGGGTGCACAGTAACATCATGAATGGTGATGCCAAGGCTACTCACTTGTCCTGTCGCTTGCAGGTTATAGCAGATGAGATCCTGCTTGGAGGTTGGTGTGCTATAAAGAAGTGCCCCAGTGAGCCAGCACATGCCCAGAAATAAGTCGGAGAGACTCAGGTAGAAAAGCGGACGAACCTGGGAAAAGTTAAATTGGTCAGCAGGTCTGGGTGATGGTCACAACACTCCAGTGACCACCTACAGCAGCAGCTTTACCCCCTTCTCTAGATATGCTTTAGCCCCCCAGCTCTTCTGGTAGTGCAGCTCTCCTTGCACACAAAAGCCATGCTGATTCTTCCTCTGAGGAGCTGTTTCAATGCAGACACCTGGCTCTAATCACCCTTTCTGCTACTAGCAACGTCCCAGGATCCAAGAGCAGCATCAACTCTTACAGAAAATATCTCAAAGGTCCAGAATGTTACAATTTTGCAGAATGGGGCAGGTTGGCAGGGAGAAGCCATGTTGTTTGTTAAAACAACTGATAGAGAAATCAAACTTTTGGTAAACACAAACCTTCTTCAGGTCTGAAATAACTTGAAACAGACATCTTTCCTATGTATTTCATGTCTTTTCAGTTGGTGACTAAGGCTGAATCTATTTTACATGCCAGATTAATTTTCACCATGAGAGCCACTTAGTCTCTCTGCTGCACACTGCATCTTGCTGGAACAGTCTCACGTCTCCTCTAATGGCAGCTTCCAGCCCGTTTCCAGTTTGCATGCACTGGCCAAAAGGACTGTAAACACTGCAGGAAAACATTTGTGCAAAAATCTGGCCAACATTTTCGCTCTTAGTGGGAGAGCAGACACTCCGGAGAAGCCGCCTAATTATCTAAATTCTTAATTGTAGTCTTTGGTACCTAATTTTCAGCATCCTGGAGAGAAAATGATGGTATTTTTTTTTCCCTACAGGAAATTATAATGCTAAAACCAGCATGGAAACATTTCAGGAGGCCTTGATTTTAAGATTTTTTTTCATGGAACTGAGCTTTTGGTGCAATTTGCCTCAATATTGTTCTTTAAGTAAATGTTTGCCACCCATCTGCACTGTGTGATACTTGTCTTGTTCCCGTGAGCAATGAGAAAGAGCTTAGTAAGATTCATAAATGGTAAGGTAGAGCTGATTGAACCAGATCTGTCCTTACGCCACAGTTTGAGGGAGATCTGCCTGGTGTTTTCCTGGGCGCCCCACTGCCATACAGCAGCACGGCAGGTCCTCTGCCTTCTGCAGGATTTGTCTCCCCCAGCGTCCTCGTCCCTCCAGTTCCATATTTGTACCATCCAACCCAGAAACCCGGGAAATCAAACTGCTGTTGCTAGCTAAATATCTGGAGCTAGTTTGTACATCATTGCATTTGCGAATGCCTTTTTTAATCAGGCTTTTCCTTGCTGGTGCAGAATTGAAGCCCCAGCAGCTGGTCATAGAGGCATGACAGGTTGGGGACATTGTCCAATTTGCGAGCACGGGAGGTTAAAACCAAACAGCTCCAAAATATGCAAAGAATCAACTTCTGCAATTGAACAGGTGACCCCTTTCTCTAGCAACAAGTGTCCTTGGAGCGAGGCACCACTGTTTGGCTGAGGAGTTATTTTGGCACAGACCTAAAGAAAGACACCTAAATAGGTGACATAGTGGTAAGTGAAAGGCAGCATGGCTCTTCCTTGCAAAAGGGACAAGAAAAAAAAACAAATGGTATTTATAAAATAGAGGAAGGGAATGTAAAGACGTAATGATTCAGATGAGCTGCCAGGCTGGAGCATACATGTTGATTTAGCTCTGTCTGGCCATTGCCCAGGGACATCTGCCTGCACAGAACCTGTTGGCATGACAGAGGAAATTATTTGTGCGTTGCTTGCCATCATCTCTTCTGAATGATTTAACTCAGGCTGAAGAGTTTTATTGACCCCATAGAGACAGAAAACAAGCTTCAAGAATGCAATATTTGATTTCGTAGGCTGGGGGCAGGAGGGGAAGTGTTTATAACATTGTTCTCCTCCCAGCCTCCAGAGCTGTTTATTTTTAAACATTTTAGTCTGGAACCTCATGACTCAGGGAATAAGCTGTTTGTGGCAAGCTTTGATACAGATCTCTTCCAGCCTCTTTGTTTACCAATTTCCACTTAAGACCAGAAACATGGGGACAAAGCGATGGGGAAGTTACTGAAGATTTTGCCGCTTTTGAAACACCAGCAACGGATCTCTCCTGGCAGCAGAAAAAGAGCCGGGAAGCCCAATGCAGACAAGTCATTCCAGCTGGTATCCATCCCTCCTATCCGGATTTGCAGAAATAATCTGAGCAGAAACATCTGGAATCCCTCAAACAAGAAAGGTCCATCTGTGCCCTGGAGCCATGTGTGGCTCAGAAGCAGCTAGAGCGCAGCTCCCAAGCTACAGCCACATCATATGACTAACAGCACAAGGGCTCCTGAGTGATGCAGAGTTCTAGCCATGGAAGTAAACGGGCCAAGGCTGCCGAGTCACACTGGGACACCTGCCAAACCCAGCTCCAGCTCCGTATCATACCAGAGTGGAGGACCCCAGGAAAGAACCATGTCTGGAGAGGTGCAGGAGATGTGGTAGAGGGAGCCTTTGATTTGCACCTTGTGCAGCACAAGCTCAGGCAGGTTTTCCATACCAGCACTAAGGTGAAGTCCCAGCCTTCATTCCTTCCTGGGAATGCATGGAGGTCTCCACAGCTCATTCTCGATGTGCTGGGCAGAGCGTTTCCAGGAGGCTGGCTGCATGGGAGCAAGACTGCACTGCATGCTGTAAGGGGTGCAAATTTGTCCTGCAAACCTGGACTTATAGAATCATAGAATGCTTTGGGTTGGAAGGGACCTTTAGAAGTCATCTAGCCCACCCCCCGTGTGGCGAGCAGGGACATCTTTAACTAGATCAGGTTCCTCGGAGCCCTGTCCAACCTGGCCTTGAATGTTTCTAGGGATGGGGACTCCACTACCTCTCTGGGCAACCCGTTCCAATGTTTCACCACCCACATTGTAAAAAAATTTCTGCCTTATATCCAGCCTAAATCTACCCTCCTTTAATTTAAAACCATTACTCCTTGTCCTGTCACAACAGGCCTTGCTAAAAAGATTGTCCCCATCTTTCCTATAGGCCCCCTTTAAGTACTGAAAGGCCGCAATAAGGTCTCCCCGCAGCCTTCTCTTCTCCAGGCTGAACAACCCCAACTCTCTCAGCCTGTCCTCATAGGAGAGGTGCTCCAGCCATCGGATCATTTTTGTGGCCCTCTTCTGAACCCTCTCCAATAGTTCCATGCCCTTCTTGTGCTGAGGGCTCCAGAGCTGGATGCAATACTTCAGGTGAGGTCTCAGCAGAGCAGAGGAGCAGAATCACCTCCCTCGACCTGCTGGCCACGCTTTTTTTGCTGCAGCCCAGGATAGGGTTGGCCGTCTGGGCTGCCAGTGCACATTGTTGGCTCACGTCCAGCTTTTTCCATGCTTTCCTCCCCACCCTGCTTCATCCAGCAATGTGTCAGTTGTTAGCTAGTTTCCCTGAAAGTCCTGTTCTCTGGGCTGCAGATCAAACCCACAATTTACAAAGAGCATTGAAGACGAGAGAAGTACAAATACAGCTTTGTTACAACACAGCTGCCAGCTCTACTGTCCTACTGCTCTTAGCAGTAACCTGTTATCTGCGTGGTCCACAGACTGGGCTGCCAGACATCTGCAAATCCTGGACAACAAACCCTGGCTTCACACAGATCAGCTCTGTGCACTACCTCTGGTAAAGTCCTGGACAGACAGAGGGGACTGTGTGTGGACAGCAAAAGCCTGGCAGGCTTGGGATGGAGGTCTATGATTACTGCGCATGTACCAGCCACCTGCTTATCACATCTGATATATCCCAGACACGCAGGGTTCCAGGCACACAAGACCTCGGGATGTGCCAGGCACTGTATTCATGTCAGATCCACAGTGCACGTGCGGACAGTCCCACCCCGAGGGAAGTTTGCACCCAAGTCCTGCTGCTTCAGCATTAGAAACATTCGTGGCTCCTGTGTGCGGCCGGGGTGAATCTTCCAAAGCCCCGCTGCGGAGCCCAGCACAATGAACTGCTTTTCAGCCTGGTCTCTTTCTGTCTGAACTTTGCAGCATCTTTGAGTTGTATCAGTTTTAGTAGTGCACCTGCCTGGGAAACCTACTCAGAAATACCCGAAAATGGACACCTGTAAATACATTGCCTGCAGGGGCATTTCCAATTGCACTTCAGCAGCTTTGTACACAGCTCCTCAGCCTTTCAGGCGTTTTGCCCCACAGAGGAGGACATGCTAACAAATCCCTTTTCCCAAGATGTGTCTGAACGACTGGAGGACTTTCCCAGAGTGGCAGAAAGCACGGGGCTAAGGAACCTGCTTCTACCTGTGTGGGTGCAGTTCGAGGTTAGTCCCTTCAACTCATAACACCGACAAAAGGCCAAACTCTTGGCAAGCCCTTTGCCTCCCAGCTATTGAACAAGGCTTAACCACGCAAGCCTGAGACCTGCAGTTGCTCCTAGCAGAGCGCCTGACCCACGCGGGTCTTCGCTACGTGCGTGACCCATCTGCAAGGTGACCCATCTGCAAGGTGACCCATCTGCAACCTCGACTTAGGGGGGAAAAAGGAGGCGCAGACCTTACCTCGGGGGACCGCACTGCGTTTTGAAAGACGGCGTAGGCAATAATTGAGCTGGAACCTATAACACTGAGAAAACAAAGCACAGGTTGGAACAGGAGCACTGCCTCGCTGGGATAAGCGATTTCTCTTTTTCCGGGGAAAATCGTCGTCGCGCTAGTTAACCGCATCCCAGCTTCCTGGGGACGCGGGGAAGTTTAGCAGCGCGTTGTACCTGAGCATGGCCATGGTGAACTGTATCCACTGGAGAGCCGAGTAGACCTGGGGAGAAGGACAGGCGCGAGCTCAGCGCCGCACGGCCCCACGCACGGCGGGGAGCGCCCCACAGCCACGCCGGCCGCTCTGCGGGCAGGCTCAGCCCGGGGAGCCGCCGACCGGGGGGTGCCGCGGGCCGGTCCCAGCCCGCAGCC
>VZTL01053034.1:292-10969 GCA_013400535.1 Scopus umbretta | reverse complement strand
CCCCCCCCCCCCCCCAAGGAAAAGTATTACTAAAAAACTGACTTAAAACATTTTGGTATTCCTCCAGCCCAGAGCACTTACCAGACATTGCAATTAAACCATCAGGACATCCATTACAATTTAGGCAACCTGCAGACATTCTTCTTTCCCTTTCAGGATGGGGCAAAGCAGAACTAAATCCAGCAACAGCAGCTATGTGAAATTTTTTTTTTTTTTAATACAGGGGATTTATTTTAAAAAAATACTCTCATCAACATTCTAGCATTACTAACAAAACATACTCAGAAGAGATGACAAAGGTAGGACTGTCAGCTCTTCAAATATAGACTTCAGATACTAGCTGCTGTAAATCAGAAGATGAGGAATCTGCAAAGTCTGACCTGTCCCTTGTACTGCAGGTATAATGTAATTTTTTTTTCCTACCAATTTTAGGCTGCATTACTCCTTTAAAACGAAAAACAAAACAAACCCCAAAAACCCCAGCAGAAATGCAGATTCAGTGGGAGCAGATGATGCGATTGCACTTTCTAACAGAATGCCTAATGAGCTAGGACTCAAATAATCAAAGATCAACTGCAAAAAGCAAGCATACAGTTACAAAAAGTATTCTCAGCCTCATACCACAGCGGAAGCAAAAGTTACCTCTGCCAACTTAAAACCAAAGCCAATAAGATTTAATTTCTATTAAAATATTTAAGTCTTAAAGTTTCAGTAATCTAAATACACTTTTTGAAAGTCATGATGATTGCTGTTTTACATTAAACTGACATGAAATCAGACCGCAGTGTCAGACTTCACTGCAGCTATTATATACAAGGTCTCTGGTTTTGTCTTTTTTTGCCAAAACAGTGATTCCCATCTCTCTCAAGCTCAATGGCCAAGCTTGCTCCTCATCAGGTTTGCAATCCTTCTGAACATGAAAACCACCTGGGTGTACACAGACAGCACCTCCCGCCTCCAGCAGTTCTCTCCTTAGAGGAACCTGCCTCACCACCAGGCATGGCTTACTCCCACCCTGCGACGGAGGGCTGGGCCCTGCTGGGAGGCTGTTTGCAGAGCGTGTTCCTCCAGTGCAGCCTCACCGCTCCCCGCTGGACCAACGCACTGAATGAATTCAGTAGGACCAGGTGGCTTGCAGACAAGACAGGCAGCTCCAAAACGGGCTCATTTCATTGGAGGCAGCTGAATGCGGGCATCTACAATTTCTGCATTTCTAAGGCAAGGACCATACAAAAATTATAAACACTGTATGGTGATGAAAATACAACTCCTTTGAGATATATGCTTTACACCGGATTTCTATTGCTGCTTCTAAAGACCATCTCCAGTTGTTTCTAGAGATCAAAAGGGAAGAAAGTTAATTTTCTCCTGTTGCAATATGCTTATGAACATGTATAAAAAGTGGTCAAACCCCCATAAGGGTCCCTGCTTCTCATTTATGTACAATAATTTAAATCAGCTCAATACATCTGTAATACCTAAAAAAATTGTTCTATGATCTTAAGTCCTTCATGCATTATGAGGAAGTTCTGGATTAAAGTGATGGTATATTGGATGTTGCTTCTGTCTGGGACTCTGGTGTCACTCCCCTGTGGAGTCTGTCAAGGATGCATTTCTCAAATCTTTAGTTTTTTAATGGTATCAAGTCTCTTTTTCAGCAGCTCTCCAATTTCCTGAACTGAGTGATGGTAACTGCTCTGGACCTTCCCTTGCACAGTCTTTGTAAACTTTTTTTCTTCCTGCAAAACGCAAAAGAGAAATCATTCACTCCACAGAAAGTGTTTAAATCCTCCCATTAAAGTTCCCCCACCATCTTAAATACTGACAAGAATTTCATGAGGACCACAGTGTAAGTTTCCAAAGGGAATGTCATCAGCACAGAATAAGCAGCACCTGCTCAGCAGCAATAATTCCTGCAGATACTGGTATGGCCCAGGCAGGGCTGGTAACACATTAGCATTTCTTCAAAACTTCTGGCAACATCCTTGTTGCAAAATATTTGTTGCTGAAATTGAGAGTGGGTGTAGCACTTTATTTTATTCAGCATTTATTAAAGTAGAGAATTTCTTATACAGAGAAATGAAGTCAAACAGCGAATGAATGTTGACCAGCTAAGAGACTCTTATGCCAAATTCCAAGGCATAGCAAGCTGCAGTGCCTGGGACAGGTTCAGATGTCACTAATTCAGCATCACCAGTACACAGCTTTCCCCCGAGAATTAGATTCCTGTAATGTAGTTTGCTAAAATGCCCAAGCCAAAAGGCTTTTGGGAGGATCACCATCCTGCAACATTGTTGGCATTGCTCCTGCAGGTAGAGTGAGGTTAGCACTGACCTACCATGAATGATGTTGTATTTCTGCATGCAGAAAGAGCAAATCCTGGTGCCCAAAGCAGCAGCCATAACCACTGTTCTGTCAAGAGGTGACTTGCTATCAGGACACCTTTTGCAGACACACTCGTACAAGTAACAGCAGACAGGCCTGCGAGACACAGGCCGAATAAACCGATCTGATGTGGGAAAATCTCACATCAGTGACAAGGTTCAACTGACACATTGCCAGCATCACTCCATTCACACCAGAATTTTCACTAATACCTGCACACGAGGACTTTTTCAAAAGCACCTTTTAGCTGTAAACACACAGAGCTGCAAACACAGCTCCAGGTCTGAGCTATGCAGACTGCATTTATCAGGATTTACCGCAACAATGTCAAACAGCAAACAGAATAGCAAACACCGTGAACAAACACAGGAAAAGCTGCAGACTCTCACAGATGCTTCTGCTCAAATCCATGTGAACCTAACAGTTGGGTTTTGCAGATCTGCCTTCTGTAGCAATTTGATGCCTTGCGTCAAAGGGAAGATGGAGGGATTTGCTGACTCAGCGAGGAACCAGAAAAATTACAAAGCCCAACAATTATCTCAAAATGTCTTATCCTTTTAAAGTGAACATTCTTTGATGATAGTAAGAAAAAGTACTTTTTTGGTTTTATTCAAATTTGCATTAAATACAGTCTAGGGTATTTCCTTGCTTTCTATCAGGTTTTGCACTTTTTAAACATATATATATATATATTTGAGATACTTCTACATCAGCCTCATACAGCAAAAAGAAAAGGGAAATTTTAAGTAACGTGCTATGAAATAAACAGGACAATCTAATTGAACAAATACAAGCTGGCTAACAGCAGCTTAGGTGGACAGAAGTGCAATTCTGAAATACATGGGTGCAGCTTTTAAATCCACCCCGATTCAAAAGCCTTCAGATCTCCCATCTAGATAAACATGAATGCAAATGCCCTGTAGGCCAAATTTCCCTTTTTAGATAAATATATTGGAGACCTGTTTTTGTCTTAAGTGCCGATTCCTAACTGAATTTGTGGGGGTCCTGGGTAACACAAGTTCTGTCTGTGCTTTCTGAGATCAGTCTCTCCCACCCCTCAAACTGATACTGATGAGGAGATGACTCCCCTCTCAAGCCTTTCTCCTGGAACGGGCAATCCTTCTTTGGCAGGGAGCACAATTCACCACACCCCCCAGCCCCTCTCCACTGCGTATCAGAAGATGACACCTATTCCACCACTTTGCTACGTTGCACCTTTTATTTCTACCTGCGTTTCAAGAGCACCATAAAAGAAATTCCAATTGTGTGCTTTCAGTCACCTCTAGGCTTTTTAGCTGGACTCTGACGCTATTTTCAGGATCTCAACCACTGTTTTACACAAATACATTCATAGTTAAGTATTGAACTGTTAGAAGATCCCTTATGACAGTAACATTAACTTGCCTATCAAAGTTTAACTTTTATTTGATTGCCATGGCTTAAAAAGCCAAGCTTCCTCATTATGCCCATGCAACACATTTCTAAATTTGGCATGAGGTTTGGCATGTGTAGTTTCTGTTACTCCTGCCTTTGGTTTTCCCGATATAGCTGTGGGGGAGTTGACACTTGTTTTCCTTTAAAGATCAAGCAATTGTTTCCAGGGAAGTGACTAAGCAGCAGTAGGTGAATCTCAAATGTTTCCTGGAGTAAGTATTTTGCCTCCATTATGGCATGCTAAAAGACAGATAATAGGAATAAGTCATATCACAGAAACAAAACAATGTTAAAAGCTTAAGTTCTTCTTCACTAGCTTACTACACAAAACAAAAGTATTTTAAAATTCCTGTGTTAAGATCTTATTTTTTGAGATTATTTTGTGCAGTGAGCTAGAGCTGATCAGATGAAGCAAAGTCCTTGTCACTATAAAAAAAAACCAAACAACCTAACTCAACACTCTAAAACTAAGCTTTTTATCACTCTGGTCCCTCACCTAACATCAAGAGCAATTAAGTCAATCATAACAGGTGGGGTTTTTTTTTGTTGTTTGTTTTCCTTTTTCTTCCTTCCAGTAAAACATTTTTGGGAAAAGAAGCTTTCAACAAAGTTATCCCATAGGCACGTACATATAGGTTGTAATCGCTCATGCACAAATGTATAGGAGCACACAAATAATGATGCAAGTTCTTACCTGTAAAAGCAGAGTGTCCTTGAGGGACAGCTCTTCAAGTTTTAGTGCAGTCAGAATTATTTCAAGCCCTTTGATGTGATCTATTACATTGGAAGTTAATGTCTGTAGTTCAGTAACATAATCCAGAAAATGTGTAAATACAGGTGGCTATAAAAACAAAATAAATTTATAAACACATATTAACACCTATTCAAATAGCTATTTTATATAACTCACTTCATAACATCTATCATTCTATTCCGCCCCATGCTAAGCTATAACTTACCTATCCAGATAAATACTACAAGTTAACAAGCTTACTGTAGTGCATTTACAGCAGGAAGGCCTGTGATACTCTAAAGGGTGCTTCCTATTAAAAAGCTGTCATGTCAGGTCAGAGATGTGGCACATCACCATTTGATTTTAAATAGAAAAGGAGTTTTAAAAATTAATACTGACTAATCTGTAACCTACTACATCAGCCTCTACAAGGCAAAGTTTATGAAAAACAGTTTATGAACATGTCATCTATCCTGATTTTTCTTTCAGTACAGATATACTGTTGGATTGGGGCTGGGGGAAGAGAAGAAAGGAATATCGTCTACCATAGCTATACTGCTTTCTTTTTTTTTCTTCTTCTTTTTTTGCAGGTTGGATTTAAAAGGTCGGAGGACACTGTCACAGTAACTTGATACCCACAGGGCAATGGAGATCGTCTGGAAAAAAGGTACAAGTATGTTACAAGCTGTATTTACAGGAGCCTTCTAAACTCATTTTAGTGTTCCTACTGAGAAGACTCAGCATAGTTAGAATATGCAACAGAAAACTCTGCTTTCATAAGTGACTGAGATCAAAGACCTTTCACTGTGTTTTAGTCCCAACGTTTCTACCCTAAAGTACTCTAAAACGTCTAGCTTGCAAAGAAAAAAAAAATACCTCAACAAAGAAGACTAGGTTTTCTAACAGGTTTGGATGAGTTTTCAAGGTGCCATCTCTAACTTCAATCAAATCACCTTTACACTTATTGAACACGTCTGAAAAGAAAAAAGAAAAGCTTTATTCAGGACAGGTAGATCAACTTAAATGCATATTTTCTGTACAGTATATATCTCAGTAGTGTGCAAAGCTGTCAGAGGACTGACCCCTAAGCAGCTAATGATAGATTTGGCCAAATCCTCTCAAGAACGTCCAGCTCTGAAGTTTCCTCTGAATTGTATTTCATTACAAACAGTACCCTCCACTCTATTTGTTAGCACACCTGGACCAAGTAGCAGGGAGACAACAGTTGCTAAGACTAGGCTGCAAGGTAGCGAAATGACAGGACAGAACGACATTCTGTGGCATGCAACAGCTTCATGATCAGACAAGCCAAGGGGAACCTCAGCCTTGTTCCCAAGTATCTTTCAGAGGGGTCTGCAGGCAAATTGACACACTTTGCCGTAATTGCAGCACACTCAGCAGCACATCCTCAGAACACCATGAAGCTACCACTGTTTATTCTTGAGTTACCATTTACCTGTTAGTCGTTCTACTAAAGACTTGAAACTATTCCCTATCCTCTCCTGGATTTCTGCTGAATCTTCTGAAAGAAAAAGAAGTAGTTATAAACTACAAGTTTGTGTATTTTCTGTGTCCAGAAAACTAAGAGACATTAAAACAGAATTTAGTGTTAGCAGTCAAAAGCAAATACAACTGCTTTCAAAGAGGATCCAGTATTACATCAACATATACTGCACAAAAATGAAGACTTGCATAAAACATTAAATTAAGGCGCCGTCTCCCAGATAACTTACTGTCATTCACAAAAATCACCACACAGGTAACAGTTTGGGCCCACACTGGCCGACACCTAGTAGTTTTCAAACTAAATGGAGACACATCTTGCTCCCTCCCACCCCGCGTCATGGCAATCAGGTTAAACCCCTGCCCCTCAAACACTTACCTAAGCCATTGGTATCTAGTTCATAAATATCACTAACAAGATAAAACAAGCTAGTCTGGCATTGACAGCTGCCATTACTGAAGAAGCCAGCCATTCGGGTAGGAGGAGGGCCAAGGACAGGATACTAGGCAAGAAGCAAAGAAAAAGATAAAGGTGTTGCAGCTTTTCCTTAGCCAGAACACAGTGTTTGTCTCTGGCACATTTCTCAGTCAGATTCATACACTACAAACTCAGGGTCAGTTAAGTGCATTCTGCAGCCTGCTGGACGTTACAAGATGCATTCAGTTTCTCTGCTTGCATTCACGTTCATTTAATATTTGGGGATAGCTTTTTCCTTAACGGGTACCTGAATTTTTTGTTCTAGAAACTTCTTCCCTGAATCCACTGCCGCTTCCAGCTGCTGAAGCAGGGATCGAATTATATCAATCTTGGACGAGACGCCGTTCTCTGCAGTCTTTTCAGAGTTCTTTGGTTGAATAGTGTGACTAAGAGTTGGGAGTCCGCTTACTAGCCTTAAAGTTAAAGACCGGATTCGCAACCACATGGTTTCTTCCTCCAGTGAGAGTTTCCTATGTTCTTCAGAAATGTCCCTAGAGAAAGGCACCAAATGTTTTCAGGCAAATGCTTCAATGTTGCTAAGTAGCAAGCTTCACTCAGGTACAAAAGCCTACCCAAAGTTACAGAGTACTGTATGAAGAGGAAGGAGTGCTCAGAAATTCAGAAAACGCTATTAATACGTAAAAAGGCAGCACTGCTAGAAGTGGTGAATGATGCTTGTTAAGTTTGCAGTTAGCCAGCCTAGATAACATTGAAATATGGCAGTTGCCCTGAAAGAATTTAGTCTTTACCATGTGTGCTGCAAGGAAAAGGTGTGACTCTACAGTTGAGGATATTTCTACTCACCTGTCTTTTGGATCCCAGTTAAACAAGACTGTCAGGTCTCTGTTGTCACGCAAATCTTTCCAGGGAATGTCATCCTCCTCTGGGCTCAGACTCATGGACTTTATACTTTCTTCTAAACTGGTTGATCTGTACATAAGAATAAGCAACGTTAAATCAAACATTTGATCAGTAGAAACAGAAAACAGGTCACTAACAAACCACATTCTTTCCACTGTTCAACTCTTCTGACATCCGAAATGTTACACATGCATGGTACTGACAAGGACGCTGAAGAGGAGAGCAGATCAGTAGCAGAGAGAAGCAGCTCACAGGGTTTTGCCAAAGAGCTGCGAGTGCGACTCACTAAGGTCTCACTCGGCCAGTGTTCTGCCTATGCACAAGTCTACAGTTTTTTCACATGCAAGAGGCTGCACTTAGCGCTGCTGTACTTACATATTTGCTTCAAGTAAGAGGTCTAACAACATCCGTTCTGTGCGAACTTGCGCAAAGTGAAGGGAAGAGTTCAGCCTATTTCTAAATGCAATGAATTCTGGGATCTTCTCAAATGCACCGTACTTGTATGCTTGAATGATATATTCTGAGGTCTGGAAGAAAACACACACCATCTCTGTATTAGTTACTTCCATAAATTCAGAACAACCAGAGTTTAACAAGGTCACTGCCAAGAAATTGCATTTCTGTGGTTTTCATTAACCCAGAGGTACAGAATCTGGCAGATACTCAATCCCTGGGAGAAGGCTGCACTTTTGCTTGTCCAAGTCACCCCAGCAGTTTTGATACTTTGAGAATGCCCAGAAGCTCCACCAGGCAGTGTGATTTAATAACCAAACCAACACTAAGAAACATCACATTGCTGTCACCACTAAGACTGAAAGAAATACTTAAAGGAGGGGGAGAGATTATTTTGCAAGTGGTTTTTGTTTGTTTGTTTTTTTGAGATGCATTATTCAAATCATTGATTCGTTGTGAGAAGTACTTTCTAGGCAAAATAAATATATCCCAGATTTTCTGGAACTGACTTGGACGTGCATCACATTACCGCAAATAGATTAAAAAAAATTACTCACACATTTTTTAATGTCTTTTTATTAGATTTTTGAATACAGCATCACAAGATAGTATCACGCAGTGTATACACATTACAATACAATCTAAACACCAAACGAAACTGTCAGGGTCCATGGGATAGTTTGCTTCCCCTCTGATGAAATGCAGCAATACAAGGCACACAACTAGTATTTCACATCAGTCCAAGTAATCTCCAGAAGGAGATTTATATGACAAAGGAGCCCCAAACAAGCACTGTATTTTAATGAAAAGTTCTAACGGTAGAGACAGAGTGAACAATTTATGCTCCCAGTCGAAACAGATGACTATTTTTTACACCAGAATTACTCCACAAGTGAGAAATTCTGGAAAATCAAATATTTTCTTCTAAACAAGATTATGAAATGCACTGAAGATGAGAGGCACCAAAAAGGCCCTTGGTTAAGTGAACTTTGAGGTCCCTGGTGAACTGTTACATGGTACTAACAGGCTCAACCTGTCTGGAAGGCTCTGAGAGACTAGAAGCTAATACAAACAGATGAAAGCCACCTTTTTTTTCCCCCTTTTAAAATAAGAAATGTCCTCCACATAGCTCTGTCTTTTTTTCCTAAGAAATTTGGTTATTTGCACTGTATGAAAAAAATATGCCAAATATTCAACAACATACCCTCTGATAAACAGCCTTGCAGAGTTCATTGTCAGGCTGCGGGACTGCGCTATGGGCGCTAATTCAACTGCATCGACGTGGTTTTTAAATCCCCATAGGATACGTTGGTGTTCTGTTTGCCTGCAGTATCTGGAGAAATTAAAGACGGACGGACACAAGAAAATTAGAGAGATTACTTGTGATTCTGCATATTTAAAGGAGGACTATCTTGATAAGGATAAAGTTGCCTTTTTAGTTTTGGCCAAATAGAGCAATACTGCCTTCTATTCTCCTCCCTGTCCTTGGCATCCTCTCCCAGAGCAGAAATAATATGTCAGGATGGCACAGCATCCTAGATGGCTCTTACTCATGGGACCCACTTTTAAACAGGATTCACTTCAGGCTGTTAAGTTCAGCAAGTCAGAAGGAAAACATATTTATCCAAAGCAATCCGTTTGAATCAGTAGCTGTATTTTTATGCCACTTCGTTTATGTCCCACACTTCCTGTTCTAGGCAGAATCCGACGCACAGTGTGCTGCAGGACACGTTCTCTATGCTGTAGCAGACCTTCCAGCTATCTTAAACATCAACCTAGAGAGGAGCCGGCAGTATCTGAAATCATGTAAAAAGGTAACTTTTAAAGGATAGTCCACCTTTAATGTTGCAGTTAGACACTGCTATGGGACTCGAATGGGAAGCTGATACCAGGACCCTGAGTATGAACAGGCAACCCCAGCAGAACCACAGCAGCAGAGAAACTGGTAGCAGATTCTGACCTTGTAATACTTGGGACATGTCCTATGATAAGGAATCCCTTTTTCATCTCCACTCTTGTTATGCCACCATCCTAGGTGAACAGTACCCTGAATTGAGCCTTCACCTCCTGCAATTTGCACCTTACTGTTGGTTTAAAAGGACACTGGCTATTTGCAAATTAGCACAGCTTTTGATGCATTTCCCAACTAAAAGGATCTTAAGGTGATAACCACTGGAAGTCTCCAGAACACACAAAAGATTTGGCTAGCTGAGATCAACAATGGCTCATGGTCCCTCGGTTGCCATACTGCCTCCGAGACATGATACGAGTTCCAGAGTCACATCCTTATCTTGCAGCATGAAGATTTATACAATGTTGATTGCATCACTTTCACCCCTCTTGCAATTTCAGCCTTTTAAGGTGTGGTAGTGAGGCAGGTTGAATATTCAGGCACTGCCTTTTCAGGATTTCTGGAACACAAGTTGAGTAGCATTTTCCTGGAAACAGCACCTGGAACATGGCTGTCTTCATTTGCGTACAGATGGCGAGCTACTGGAGACGACTGGCTCTTCTCTGCTGCAAGCACCTTTATCATTCATGCCAAGGAGAATAACCTTCTTCCAGGGTAACCACACCTGAAGTTACTTCAGATTTTTTTTGCAGGGAAAGATGATTTCTTGATGCTTTACAATGCAGTGTTCCCAAGCAGACAAATGACATCCTTTTTTTGGTTCACTTTTTTCACCTGGCACCCAGCAGTCATGTGTTTTATTCAGACAGTTGGTTCCAGGTATGCTTTTCATTAACATCCACCAAGTGACTTTTAAACAAGACTGAACAAGTGAACAAGATACTCCTCATCCAAAAAAAAAAAAAAAAAAAAAAAAAA
>VZTL01053032.1:0-15238 GCA_013400535.1 Scopus umbretta | reverse complement strand
ACATTTTGATTGTTCTTTTGAACCTAGTATTTTGTATCTTAGCAAGTTCTGAATGCATGTTATTTACAACTAACTAAATACTCACATTGTTTATGGAAAATGTTTTGGTTGTTCCCAGTCCATTTTCAAAATTATTTGCTTGAAATGCAACTATTTCACCAAGCAACAGAACAGTTTGTCCCAAACAGGCTCAATTCCTATAGAATGGAGCAGCCCCAAGGATAGCTGGCAGCAGTGCCTTCATTGTTAAGTTACTATGGAGACGGCTCAGCCCATGCTGACTAGCTGCTGGAACATACAGAAGGATGCACAGCTCTCCGCAACTTCAGCGCTGAGCAACTTGGATTTCCTACCAGTGCGTCCCCAGCAGCCTTCCTAAACAGTAGCTGAGGCTGGTCAGTCATGCAGGGTTCACCCCGAAGGCGTTCGGCAGTGAGTATTTTTAGCAACTTTTTCCAAGGTCGGAGGCATTCTTCCTCTGATCCCCTTCTTCGCATAATCCAGAGGCGCCGGAGCTCAGTTGTAGAGGTACTCTCATCATCGACTCACCGGGTTATGGTGGCGGTATCATCTCTGAGCCCTGAGGAGCTGGATGCAACTTTTCCTGAAAAAAAAAGTAAAGTACTTTTCATTAAGACTAATGACAGTTCTGCATATTTTCTTTGCATTAAATTAATACACTTTTGTTCTGTTAACTATATTTTATATATATACATACAATACTGGGGTTTAAATTTTTTTTCTGTATTTTATATTTCGTTCACTGATTCCTTATTCAAGGGTTAATATATGCTTTTCACTCAAACAGCTCAGTTACAAACAAAATAGAAGCACACGTTCACACATACACCAAGTATATAGCTAAGTATTTTCAATTCCAGGTAGAAGAGGACCGTGACTTTTTTTTTCCTATTGCAAAGGATATCACATACCTCTGACTTCATCAGAAAAAACAAAGTTACTGTGAGAAAAAACAACTTCTGCAGTAATGCAAGCAATTTTTGCCCCTCAGAATCCTTACTTTAAGTCTGTGTGAAAAATGAGCCTTACATATATATTCCATATATTTATGCTATTTGTAACTTTATTTGAGGTTGAACCGATACTTTTAAGGTGGAGATGAATTTCTAAGCTTCCTTACTAAATCGATTTTTGCCTGTGTTCTAGGAAATTCAAGGCGTCCATCAGCAAAATACACTAAAGTAGGGGAGCACCTTCGCCATGTCATTCCTGGTCACATGCAATGCTCAATGGCATGTGGTGGACGTGCTTGCAAGTATGAAAACCCAGCTCGATGGAGTGACCAGGAGCAAGCCATTAAAGGGCTCTACTCTTCTTGGTAATAAGCAGCATTTACTCTCACTAAATGTAACTGCATTGATTGTATTTATTAAAAGAGAGAATTCAAAGGAAATAATGAAGTTTTTTAAAATCAGCTACTGCTAAGTTAAGTATAAAACATAATGATAGCTTGATTCAGAATTACAACCTGACAGGAAACCATAATGGCCATTGTACATAGCCCAGTGAAGATGATGAAGGATTTCTGCTGACTTACAATAAATTTGGTTCAGATCCAAAAGAATAAATAACTTGTCTGTCATGAATTACAAAAAAACTATCCTGGCTTATAGACACTTCTTACTAAGGTTTAAAATGCAAATTAATTAAAATATGTTTGTAATAGAATTTAAAAGTGAAAGCATTTACTGAAGATGAAATAATAAGATATGTGTTCAAAAGCATATTCATATGCAGTAATATTCACATGAAATGTATCTTTACATGCTTACTGATTTTTTTGTAACAGCAAATGCTATTCAGAAGCATACAAAGCTTAAAGGGCCAAACAGAGATCTGAGTCCAGTTTATTATTCTTTTAAAGGAATTTTTTAATATGTTCATTGATGTGGCCTTTAAACAGTTCCACTAATGGTCTTTTGATATGTCATATCTATATCAGCTTAACAAGATTTGTCACTAACACTATATGATAGTAGAATTTTTTGAAAAATCATTTCTAGTTAATCGGCAAGGTATTTATCTTTCTTGAATATAACATAATATTCTTATTTTGGTAGATTCATACCTAGGAAATCATTAACAACAACATTATTATCTACTTTTCTAATTTCTCAGGATAACAGATAACATACTGGCTATGGCTCGACCCTCAACAGAATTAATTGAAAAATACAACATTATTGAACAGTTTGAAAGGTAACAAATTTAGTCATTATTTATTGTAGGTATTAGTAGTGTAATTCCTGATCCATTTTCTCTTTCAACATAGATTTGGATTGTTGATAAAGATCGTTTCATTTTAGTGATATACCGGTAAAGATGTATTCTCCACTAAGAATAAATGTGTGTTTCAGAAAATGAGGGATAATGAGATTTTGGCTGCATATAATAATTTGACTCATCTATTCCTTCCTTCAGATGTGGCATAAAAACCATAATTAACCTTCAGCGTCCCGGTGAGCATGCGAGCTGTGGGAATCCACTGGAACAAGAAAGTGGCTTCACCTACCTTCCTGAAGCCTTTATGGAGGCTGGAAGTAAGTTCACTCCTGCTGCTGTTCCTCATTAATTATTGAGTTTGGCACTTAGAAGATATTTTTACTCGAATTCTTGTGTGTTAAAAGCAGCTGTGTAAGAAGCGTTGTACAAAATGGGATGTAAACGTGAAACTTGGCAAATATAATCAAGAGTGAATAAAACATTATTGAAGATTGTATATATGTAGAGTGAGATAGAGGATTTATGTTCAGGTGTTTAGAATAAAGAGGATAACAGCTAGTTAAATTTTTCTTTGTCTTCTGAGTTCACAAATTTATAAAACATTAATGGGGTTTAAAATTCTGGTACAATTCATGTTTTCTTATCTAGGCTATAAAAGGTTATTTCATTTGAGGACTTTTATATTGACAGTGGTTTTATATTTTCATATTACGGTGAGAAGAAAAAACGTGCCTCTGTAGGAAACAGCTTTTGACTGAGTAGGAAACAGCTTTTGACTGAAGAAGTGCTTTTATTTCTAAAAAGTAAAAAATTACCCTCTACCTATATATAGCTCAGTAATTTTTGTGTGAATCATTCAGTTTTGTTACACCTTTTACATTCTAGCTGAACTCTAGTTTGACAAATCTTTGCTAGCTTCATATATTTATCAAATTTCAATAGCAATCGTACACTGAAATGGGAAAATAATCTCTTGCAAGCAACGTGTAGTCAGATTCTAAGATCCATTATGCAATTTTGGTACTATAATTTATTATTAGTCATCTCTCCTCTGCATATAGTATTGAAAATTTCACATTTGGTATGGCAGAAAATAACTCTCTCTCTTGTTATTTTAGTTTATTTTTATAATTTTGGATGGAAGGATTATGGAGTGGCATCTCTAACTACTGTACTTGATATGGTAAAAGTCATGGCTTTCGCCTTGCAGGAAGGGAGGGTAGCTGTTCATTGTCACGCAGGACTTGGTCGGACAGGTATGTGCTTTTCTGCAAGATCAACAGAAATGTTTTTCTAAAAGTGCAAAACAGTCTCTGGTTATAAATTATTAATATTTTGTTTAGATTCTATATCACTGCAAGATGTAAACCTATAAAATGGTTAAAAATGCTAAACAAATTTGTAAAAATTATTTGAATGGCTAGAGGAGATCAGTTTTAGTATATTAAAACCGGAAACCTCTAAGGTTAGAAAATTTTTGAACCTGTATAATAATTCCCTATTACAGTCAAATGGGACAGCTTCTTTTTGATGGGAAAAATTCATCTAGTGCATTTCATTGTCCAGTATTTATTACATGTTTACAAATCTGCCACTCATTGTTAGGTCAGGTAGATTTGGTGGAGCAGCTAAAATTTCATTTACTCCTTTCAAGACCTTTTTGCCCATGTCCTTCCTGAAGAAGCCACCATTGCTCCTGTGTTCAGGAATGATGGAACTCCTAGAGGTGCTGTGCTGAGAAACTAGCTCTCACTGAAAGTGTAGTGAGAATGGGTTTACTATCATGCGGTCCAACAGATGCAGCTATACTTAGGTAACAGCATCACGTAATAGAGGGCATAAAGTCTGTATCTTTACCTATATTAATTTTTATCCTGTAGTTCCACTGAGTATTTGTTTTAGTCTGATAGTTCTTCAACTAATGCTTGTCTTTATATTTTCCAGGTGTTCTAATAGCTTGCTACTTAGTTTTTGCAACAAGAATGAGTGCTGATCAAGCAATTCTTTTTGTCAGAGCAAAAAGGCCTAATTCTATTCAGACTAGAGGGCAGTTATTATGCATCAGAGAATTCACTCAGTTTTTGGTTCCTCTGAGAAATGTATTTGCATGCTGTGAGCCCAAGGCACACACGGTAACACTGTCCCAGTACCTAACCCGTCAGAGACATCTGCTCCATGGTTATGAGAGTAGGCATCTGAAACACGTGCCAAAACTTATTCATCTAGTTTGCAAATTGTTGCTAGACTTGGCTGAAAACAGACAAGTGATAGAGGCGGAATTGTTAGATATACCAGATCTCTCAGCTGAAATTGAAAAGACTGTTTCTCAGTTGGTGTCCACACAGCTAGATAGAGAACTCTCAAGGCAGGACAGTGATACATCAGACTCCTCCCACACCCACTCGTCCACTTTTGAGACCCAGGATTCTCTTTTCTCCCTGGGACATGAATGTGATCCTCTTTGGAAAAGAAGGAATGTTGAATGCCTTCAGCCTCTTACTCATCTGAAAAGGCGTCTAAGCTATAGTGAGTCAGATTTGAGGAGAACTGAGTTTCTTTTAGAACAAGGAGAAACTGCATGGACAGTACCTGCTCAGATATTACTGTGCAACAAACTTAAGCAGAGCAGTGGTGAGGAATATTCTGCCACAGGCAAACAAACGCCACGGTTGGATTTAAATAAAGAAGCATTAGTGCGTAATACATGTATGTTCTGGAGTCAAGGCAAATTTAATTTGGATGGACAAAAAGATGGATCCTCACTTTATCACAGAAGGAACTCTACCAAAGAAGTACAACGCAGCAGAACCTTTTCTTCAGGTCTAGCATCTATCCACAATACCAGGGAACCTGGGACGCCAAGGCATAATTTTACTAATGAGATTGGGCATAGAAAAGACCGCAAGACTAATATGTATAGCAGAAGAGTCTATGTCTCTGAGGACTCTGATTCTTCTTCTTCTTCTAAAGTGAATTTTTCCATTGGATATGAAAGCCAAGGTAGCAAAGATTTGTCAGAGGCAATTCCACACATTGTTCTGCAGTCCGAGTTAAGTTTGGAAGCCCGAAGAGTTTTGGCAGCAAAAGCACTTGCAGATATAAATGAATTTCTGGGAGAGGATGAAGTGAAGCAGAAGGTAGAAATGTGGCAGGTAATTTTTAACTTGATGCAATGTTAGGGACTCGGCGTATTTCATCTAGGTTAATTCGTAGACTGGCAAAAATGCCACCATGTGCTTTGAAATGGCACATTGGGACACCAGTGGATACTGTGGTTCAGTAATTGATTGTATTTGTAAGTTATGGGCCAGTTCTTTCAAAAGCAGGCAAAATGCACCTACAAATTTTGGTCTGTAGCAGGAGATTGGAATATTGTTTCTGGTTGTGTTCATTCATTTTACTAACTAATGAAGATTGATGCAATTATCTGTGGTTGTAACTTGGCTGTTGGTAGCATAAAAGTACTACAGATTATAAGGTGGAGCTGTGTTGTTTTTAATCAGTGCTTTCTCACAACTTATCAGAAGATTCTGAAGAATTTACTAGAAACTTAACTGCTTATCCTCAAAACCAAATCCTCCTAGCAACATTTACTTTGATGTTCGACTCCAAAGCTGTTTTATGTATTCTAGTGGATAATTGGCAGGATCTGAGCTGCACTGTTGATGTCACCCTTCTGTTTTAAAGCATCAATTGCATTACTGCTGATTAATGTTGATGCTTTGGAAAAAAATAGAAATTTTTTTTTTTTGTAACTCCTAAGTCTTCTTTTTTTGTTGGAACATAAGCAGCCAAGTACTGCTACAGTCAAAGAGAATGTTGGCAAAAGTAAATAGATGATGCATTTTCTTTCTTCTTTTTTTTTTTTTTAAGAAAGAACTGAATTCTCGAGATGGAGCTTGGGATAAAATCTGTACTGAGAGAGATCCTTTTATCCTCTGTAGCTTGATGTGGTCCTGGATAGAGCAGCTGAAAGAACCTATTATATCCAAAGATGATATTGATATACTGGCAAAAAAATGCACAGAATCACAGGATGCACTCTACTTACTGAGAAAGGTAGATATTGTATGCCAATTCATTCTTTAACTGCCAAGTACATTTTGTTAATATGTGTTAAACTATTCATTTATGGCCTTTAGGCAAGGGAGTTGCACTTTTAAAATGCAACTTCAATCTCTTAAAAATCAGAATGAGGATTATTTTGGTATTGAATAGTATGAGTTGTAATCAGTACTATGATGATGAATAGGATAAGAAAAATACCAGATACTATCTTTGAACACCATTCAGTAGAAGCTCAACTTCAGGATATTTCCCTGCAAATTCTGCATTTTGAGATCCAGAGGCAAAGATGAGAAACCTTTTCTCTGTGACTCAATGTATGGCTTTCGTTAACGTCACATCTTGCAGCTGTGCTTAACGGTTGTCATATTTGCTGTGCAAACATCTGAATCCATCAGCTTGGAAGAGCTGGGGCAAGGAATAGGAAGAATTTGCCAATTCAAGGAATCAGAAGCCAGGCCAAATTCTTCTACATAAGTTAGAACTGTGGCCATCTGTATTCTGAAATCCCTATGAAAACCAGATACTTCTAAGCCAAACTGTTTAATTGTGCTTTCCCCAAAGGACTAGATGTGAGGTAAATTAAAAAAAATAAATTCTCTACTCTTGATCTCTTAATTAGACAAATTAATTTCCTAATTCTTCAGGAATTCTTTGTTTCTGAAGTTTTACTGAAGATCATAGGGCCCCTTTTAACAGCCTCCAGATATCCAAGAATATAGCTTCTAATCAATAGGTGGGCAGAACTTTATGTGCAGTCACCACCTTCATGCCATGACATTCAGAATTCTCAAGTTCATCTAAAAAGTCATGTTTCTTCCTGAAGCATTATTCCACTTTATTAGAGTTTTAACTTTTTATATGTATTAAATAGAAAATAACTGCTTCACACCTGTTACAAATGAATGGGAAAGGAATAATAATCATGTTTAAAACTTAATAATATTAATTTTATCTTATCCTATATTATTTCCAAATCACAGAATAGTTGAGTTGGTAGGGACCTCTGGGTATCTTCTAGTCCAACCACCCTGCTTAAAACAGAGTCAGCTAGAGCAGGTTGCTTGTATGACAGATGCTCCAGTCCCTTAATTGTCTTTGTGGCCCCTTGCTGGACTAGTTTTAGTATGTCAATGTCCTTGTACCAAGAAGCCCAGAGCTGGACCCAGCACTCCAAATGTGTCACCTCCATTGACCTGCTGGCAACTCTCTGTCTAATGCAGCCCAGGATGCTCTTAAGCTGCCTTTACAGGGGCCTGTTGCCAGCTCATGTTCAACTTTGTATGCACTGGCACACCCACATTCTTTCCTGCTAATCTGCTTTCCAGCTAGTCAGCCCCCTATATATACTGGTGCGTATTTAGCTGCTCTTCCCAGAAATCTCAGAAAATTTAATTTTCACTGTTAAGTGACCTGCCAGTGTGGAGATCTGTCTCCCTTGGAAAAGGGATGGGAACTAGCAGCCACAAAGATACTGTTGCTCCCTTTATGCATCCTTGCTAGCACTGCCCAGGTGTCTTTCTGCAAGCTTCCTTTAATGATGAAGGAGACTTGGTAGTACAGAGAGAGATGCAGACCATCCTATGTTAGTTGGGGAGAGAGCCCTAAACATGCATAGCATTTTGGGCTGAAAAGATCAAATCTCACTTTTTCTGTGCCAATTCATGTGAATGTTATTGTTCGTATAGGGGATCTTTAAAAATAAGTCTCCAGATGCACACCTGACCTCCTAGAAATTTCCAGAGCAGTTTGTGGTACACTACAAGAGAAAAGTTTCTCCCACCATGACTGAAATAATTATGTAGAGGCTCTTTAGGCTTGTGAAAATTCCCTCACCAACTCCTACACCTGAAGGTTTCAGAACAGGAAGGCACAGTATGATATTTAAACAGCAATTAACAAAAACTGAAAGTGAAATGTTTTTCATGAAAATATTTCTTCTAATGAGCTGCTGTTCCTTTTACCCACCAGGAACAGTGTCAGACTATCCTTTGTATTTTACACTGTGTGGTGAACTTGCAAATGCTACCAGCTGATGTGGAGGAGGCCTTACTTGCTCGTGCTATTAAAGCTTTCACTAAGGCAAGTTAACCATTTGTCCATGACATCGTATTTATTTGGTTTAGATCATGATGGGTGAATCAACAGAGCAGGCCTCTGTGAGAGAAGTTACAGTAATTCCTTCACACTTAGTGTACTCATGCTTATCTATTTCAGAGTTTACATTTTATAATAATCAGCCTACATAAAGGGTAGGAAATATTCTCAACAAAATTAAATTCTGTCACTACAGCCTTAATCCTTTAGTCTCATTTTTCTATTTCTGGATCACTGCCAATTCGTGGACTTCTTCAAAGTAGAGGAAATATAATATTTAAGTGGTGAGAATAATTAGTCACTGGGAGTAGTTTACTAAAGGATTTGGTAGATTCTGTACTCCTTGGAGCCTTTCCATCAAATGAAATAATTTTCTGAAATTACATTGCAATTCAGTTATGTTTCAGGCCCTTAATATAGGATGTCTATAAATAGCTTCTGCTTTTGGAATCGTTTAATACCAATGACAGGTTAAGCTTGCTATTGTGCAGCTCAGAGCTGTTTTCTTCTCAGATTCAGCAGGTGAAATTACTTGAACAGAATGTTCATCATACTACTTCCTAATCTCTTGTAAATCTACAGACATGTCACCTGTTAAAACAATCATGACATTTCTCCTTCTACTAGTTTGTTTTAATGTCTAGTCAGCATATAATTGAAAATACTTAGCATTAAGCACTTCATCATGAAACTCGTACTTTCTTTGATAAATCTTAAAACTAATTTTTTAAAAAATGTTGGTCATCTACTTTGCATTTTGCTTTATGACATCTATTTAACAACTGAACTTAAATTTCTCCCTTTTATTAGACAAGCTTCGATACTGAAAATGGACCATATGTTTACAATACCTTGAAAAAAGTATTTAAACAAACACTGGAAGAAAAAAGAAAAAGGCTTGAAGAAGGAACAGAGAATCCATCTTGATTTCTGCACAGCTATGCCGAAGAATTAGATGGACCTACCAAATTATTTTGCATTTTCCAGCTACTGTATTTTGTGCTATCTGGCATGATTTACCTAAATTTAGGGATAGTAGTTATTAACAATGCATTTTATTTTTTTACAGGGCATTTTAGTGACAAATGTTCTATCTACACAGTTCTAAAGAATAGCTCCTGTGTGACTGTACTGCAGCATTTGGTTTCAGGTACTATGCTTTTATATTGTGAACTGTTCTTTTGTTTTCAGATGTATTAATTGATTTAGAAACCTCTGTCATTGGCAAGCAACATTATTTTCAAGTTACACGATTGCCGTAAGTTCAGTGCCATAGTACACAAAGGTTTAATGGATTGAGTTAATATTTATGTATTACATATGTTTACATTAATGTTATTTGATCTTACTTTGCAGAAAATAAATACTGACTGAACTTACTAAACTCCTTTTCCTCTTAGAAATTTTACAATAAGACTAAGAGTAGTAATGAACAGATCTTGAGGTCTACTATTGACAGCAGCTAATCTTTTTTCTTTAGATCTCTTACATAATTGTCACCAATGTGTTTCTAAAAAGTGTTGCAGTAGAGAAATACATTAAGTGTATTGAATACTAAGTTATCAAGGCCGTAATTTAGACTTTTTTTTGCTAAGAAAGCTTTGAAATTTTTGTAACAGAAGCTTGATTGTGGCATTTTAAGTGATAAGAGTAAGAGTAAAATTTTACCTTATTAGCTAAACTTCTGTAGATCTTATTTTAAATGAGAAAACACTTCATTATCAAACCTCAATAAGGATATAATTCTGTCTGTACTTATGTTCAGCAAAAACTTACATAAATAAGTGTAACATAATAATACTAAAAAATAATCAATGAAAATCTTATTTTTAATAATACGCTTTGTAGAGGCATCTTCATCTTACTACCCCAGATGTTCCTGTGTTATAACTGTGGTTTTTGATTACAGCCTTGGGATTTGGGCTGGAATGCCAGTTTGCAGGATTAACTGTTTATCCAGTTTGACATATTTAAGTAGTTAAACAAGAATCTGTCCTTTTCCAAATTATTTTTATTCAGTACTGTAAATGACTAATACTTAGAGATAAAAATGGACCAGTTTAAAATATATATAAATTACCCATGCTTCAACTGTTAGATGGTTATATATCAAATTCAGATCCAAACAAGAACTTGGCAGAATCATCCTAAAGTAACCACACTTGAAAGTAAAATATTGTTTATGAATCACATACATGAAAGCAGCTTTGTAAAGAGGCACAGCAACATAACAAATAGTTTGTTAGCCAGCAGTCAGATTTGGGAATACTAAGGTGCATTTGCAGGTGTCTTAATTTTCCAAGAAATTATTTGAGTTTACTATAGTTAATAGCTCCAAATAGCTAGCACTGATTTCTGGTGTTGTACACAGAACCAGCTCAGTATTGTTTAAGTCAGTAATAATTAATAAGGACTATCACGTATCATTAGGTCCAGCCAGAATAATCTTTCTGAAGTTAGTGTCAGGTGGTGGCATTTGAAAAATTACCTACATGCAGTCCATGTAAATGGATATTATAGAACTGGGTGCTTTTTTATTTAGTAAATTTTTTTGACACCTGACAAATGTGATTGCAATCATGGCCAAACTGGCCACCACATCTGATTGAATCCATCATGGGAAAAACCAAAAATAGCTCATCTAAATGAATAATCAAACCTACAAACTTTGGCAGCAGCCTATTAATTAATTTGTGACCTGGGTGATGTAAATGCTTAAATTGCAAATACTTCTTTTCCTTATCACTTCCTCATGCACTAAACCTGACTCACAGCTTTGTGTGACAGTCTGGCAGCTATAGGTTATGTGTGGGCAGATTTCTCTTCACCCTCATCAGGAGCACTGCCTTGTCATGCTGACACTCCATCACCTAATCCTGCTGCAGCAAAATGACCATGAGCTAGTGGCAGGATGGGACGGGAGAACCCCAGCTAGAATCTACTGCCTTCTGCGTTCTTCCAGGAAATTCCTCTCCTATTAGAAGCTCATGTCAGTATCAGCAGCAGATATGAAGCTCGGCCTGAAATATCTGCAGTAAACCACAGAATACGCATAATCTCTATTGAGGCTTACCACAAAGTCATGTTGGAAGTGCAGAATCCTCGAACCCCCAATGGTGCCATACAGGAGAAGCCCCTTCACTGCTGCAGTGCTGTCCATCTCCGTAACATTAGGACTCTTCTTCCTTGGTCCTCCCTTACCTCAAGTCTACCAGTCAGGTCACTCCTAACTTGTAGTAAAATATGGTAACTACCAAAATACCACTAGAAAAATCCTGAGTAGAAAAACATCCAAGTTATGCCCTTTCTTGCCAAATGCCACCTCCGGTAATGCCTGCTCTCATGCTATGCCACCTCATATACCAGTGCACTGGGGAAGGCATCTGCCAAAAGAGCAAACTCACCCTCAGCAACATGCGTTAGAAAAGCTGGATTTTGCCCTCAGACCAGGCCTAGATGAGTTCTAAGGTGGGTTTCTACATAATCCAAAGGTGTTGAGAATTTTCACTGGGTGAGCAGGGATGGGGGAAGGAGATTTTAGTTTCAGTCACTGACTACGAAACAGTCTCCTTAAATATGGCCAAGGAATGGCAGCATTGTGTGGGATTCCTGAGACCTTTCTTCAAGCTTGCACCCAGGGCTCTCTGCAAGAAAACAGGTACCTCCTCTTCCCCTTCTAGGGGATTTTGGCTCTCCAAATGCCAAGAATGCCTTGGAAGGCACATCTCAAAAGTGATGCTACACAGGTCCTGCACAGACTGGAGTCTTGCAGTAGTGTGGGACTGAATGAGGAGAGGTAAGGGGTGTAGGAATTTGAAGCCTGGGAGAAGAAAGCCTGACTGAAAGAACCTGGATCACAGCCTTTCAATACTTAAAGATGGGGAATAAGAAAGATGGGGACAGAGTTTTCAGTAGTGTCTGTTGCGATACGGCAAGGAGTAATGATTTTAACATAAAGAGGGTAGATTCAGACCAGGTATAAAGAAGACATTGTTTATAATGAGGGTGATGGAACACTGGAGCAGGTTGCCTAGAGAGGTGGTAGATGTTTCGATCCCTGGAAATGTTTCCGTCCATGGAAACACTCAAGGTCAGCTTGAACTGGGCTCTGAGCAACCGGATCTAGTTGAAGATGACCCTGCTCATTGCAGGGGGGTTGGACTGGATGACCTTTAAAGGGCCCTCCCAAACCAAACCATTCTATGATTCTGTGATTCCGTATTTCACTCTGCCTTTGCCGTGACACTNAGATGGAGATCAGTGACGCGTGGTGTCCCTCAGAGGTCTGCATCGGGACCAGTGCTGTTTAATGTCTTCATCAGTGACATAGGCAGTGGGATCGAGTGCACCCTCAGCATGTTTGCAGACGACACCAAGCCGAGCGGTGCGGTTGACAGGCCTGAGGGACGGGATGCCACCCAGAGGGACCTGGACAAGCTCGAGAAGCGGGCCCATGTGAACGACATGAGGTTCAGCAAGGCCAAGTGCAAGGTCCTGCACCTGGGTCGGGGCAACCCTCGGTATCAAAACAAGCTGGGGGATGAAGGGATTAAGGGCAGCCCTGCCGAGAAGGACGAGAAGGGGCTACTGGTGAATGACAAGCTGGACACGAGCTGGCAAAGTGTGCTCGCTGCCCAGAAAGCCAACCGTATTTTAGTGGGGCCTGTTGCAACAGGGCAAGGGGTAATGGTTTTAAGCAAAAAGAGGGCAGATTCAGACCAGCTAGAAGGAAGACACTTTTTACGATGAGGGTGTTGAAACACTGGAGCAGGTTACCGGGAGAGGTGGTAGATGCCCTGTCCGTGGAAACACTCAAGGTCAGGTTGAACTCAGGGGCTCTGAGCAACCGGATCTAGTTGGAAGACGACTGCTCAGTGCAGGGGTGTTGGGCCAGATGACCTTTAAAGGTCCCTTCCAACCCAAACCATTCTATGATTCTGTGATTCCATATTTCACTCTACCTTTGCCGTGACACTTGGCAACCAGAGGTTTGAGATACGTGTCTCGACAGGCTGTAGTCTGCACAGCAGGAAGGGATTGACCAGAGGCTCACTGCAGCGATGCTGGGTGTCACACCTTCTGTCATGGTTACTGCATCACAGTAACCTCTGGTGTTATATGGTTACTGCATCACAGTAACCTCTGGTGGTACTGTTAACATTTCTAGCTCTATAGCCGGTGGAGCATGAGCAATGGCAGGACCATGTTTAAAACCCTGTGGCAAGCCAGTCAATGTAAATGGCAGTCCCTGCCAGGTGAAGGCAAATCTCTCCCCATCTGTCCCCAATATGGGGAGCCTAAAAAAGGTGTCCTTCCCACCTACTGTGCCATTCATGGCAAGGCTTGTTCCTTGAAACCACGGACCGTAGCAATCAGCCTGCCAGCAGCCGCAGTGAGCCATGCAGTTGCAGCGTTCAGGGCTCTGTAACCTACTGTCGGTCACCACTTGCCATGAGGTTTCTCTACCGGCCATGCAGGAGAATTGTGGCGGGAAAGACTTGACCACGCTTCCCCGTTCTTCCAGCTCTTTTATCACTTCAGGAACAGCCCAGATGGCATCAGAAGGTGGCTTGTAGTGCAGGATAAAGGGGCAGGACCTGGAGCTCATGCTAATGACCTGTTTGCAACAGGTTCACAGTGAGGGATGCGTTGATGTGAGGTGAACTGTGGGGCAGAGCGCGTGGTGCCCCTATTTCTGGCTTTCCCCTTGAGTCCACCCATGACTGACACTTCAACGCATCCATACCAATCAAAGCATCCATACCTAACATGTTACAAGGACCTAGAACTAAGGCCGGGCTGTCCATCCATTAGACAGAATTAATTTAGCCCTGACCACTGGGTGGGTAATGATTTGCCATTACCAGCTACAAGAGAAACTATTTGCTTGCTAAGTGGAGGCTGTCCTTGGCTAAGTGTCCTTACCTACCATCCATATCTGGGCTCCTGTGTCAGTGAGGAATGTTGTAAAGTAGCAATCGCTAATTGCTGCCATCAGCTCAGGACTGGTAGCCTGAGCAGTGAGGGCAGCGGCCCTGAGGATCAAGCTCTGACCCCAGTTCCCTGCATATTGGCAGCCTAGGTTCAGCGCTCATGGGTTCGGGCACCTCCCTGGGCTCACACCCCTAACATCCCCGGGCTCCTGTGTCGTATACGGTGTCGGTGTCGCTCCATCTCCTGACGCAGACCCCGGAGAACGACCATGAGGAATTCATGAGGGAAACCTGCCCAACTGCTGTAAAACGGGAGTTTAACCGTTTAACAGTCTCGGAGAGAGCCCTTTGTCTAACTGCATCTTCCATCACATCTCGTGCTCAGTGGTAACTAAAGGTGCTCCCCAATTTCCCCTTCCTGCTTTTGTCTTTTGCACAGAGACAGGCTGGATCTTTTCTGTTACACTGACTTGAGCTGAGGTTCTCCCCTGGTTTTTATCCCGTGGGGTGTACAGCAGTAAACAGAATAAGAAAGATGTGAACCTGCTTCAGCGGGTCCAGAGCAGGGACACACAGATGTTGAGGGGGCTGGAGCATGAGTCAGTAGCTCAGGTGTTGGAAATTAGGTCACCTGCCTGCTATCAACGAGTCTGTGACAAATGGGGCTGGGGGGAAGACTCCAGTCCTGCTGTTCTCTCAACAAGTCAGTTGAGCCTAGTGGGTGAAGCCCAGGATGGCACGCAAAAGCAAGGCAAGCAGGTGAAAATTCCCCTGCGTGCTCTCCCGTGCCCCTGCAACCTACAGCACCAATTTTGTGAGCAGCACAGGGGCCCAGCGACCTCTTCGCTGGCTCCCAGCAGCTTTCAAGACGCTCCTTCCAAAGACAGCATTACTCCATG
>VZTL01053031.1:2644-33925 GCA_013400535.1 Scopus umbretta | reverse complement strand
AAAAAAAAAAAAAGGAGAAGCTGTAAGAGCAGGTTACAGTACTGCAGGGAGAGGTTCAAGACTGGACTGGAAATACAACTTTCCTGACACTGCTTTAAAATTACCAGCTGCCAGCAGACAAGTTCACCTGTTTTCCAAATAATTATCTAGAGAAACTTCTTGCAGTTTCAAAATGTCCGGTGCATTTGGAACCTGAGCTATTGCATAGCATCTTTCCTCCCCCACTTTTAAAAAGCATAAGCATATGCTTAGCACCTATTGCACAAGTACCTACTCTATAATTTGGTGATGATAAAGGGCCCTGTAAACAACAGGTACTTCTGAAAGCTGGCAAAACTGAGGTACTTCTACTTTCTGTTTTCCTGCTGTCCTAACTTTAGAGTTGGTTTTTTCCTAGGTTTAACGTGAAAATTCAAAAAGCAGGAAATCCCCGTTTCCTTTCTCGTTTCTCAGTAATACTTATTAATTATCCATTTTTTTCTTCAGCAAGCGACTAATGCCTTGCCTTACCCTCCCCTAGCCAGCTGCGCTGTAACCTGACGCTGCTTCCTCTTTGATTTCTCAGCCCTACTCTTTGGCTCTGCAGGTATTACCTTCATCTACACCTGGAGGTCCTGTAACCCTGCACATTTAGAAAAACTACGTTTGAATCACACAACTACAGTTCCTTTTTTCTTTCTCCTTTGAACTGATGAAAATTTGGAAAGGGCACGTCTGCAGAGTCTGTAAGAATCTGACAGTCTTCCAGTTCAGCCCGGTGTTAAGCAACCATTGTGTACTGTATGTACTCTGAGGCAAGCCGTAAGATTCATGTTGAAAAAGCACGCTCGCACACACAGAAATGGGACATAACACTAAGCAAAACCTGTTTAGCATGCTGAGAAAAGGAAGGATGAAGAATGAGGAAGTCTCACTGTTTGCTGGCTGTGGAGTACAAAAAGAAGAAAAGACAAGCCATGCCGCATCTGACATTTTACTTCAAGTGCTGGTAAAGTCCTTTTCACACTCCCACAGATGTTACTGATGGCTGTGCTAAAAAGGGGAGCTGTCAAGGGTACACACAATACACAACCACGTTACTTCCTGTACTTTTAATCCTGCTGGGAAGCTTGAAGTCCATACACGTTGAGACTAGTTGGTATCACTTGAAAAATAACTAGCAACTTGCACTTCATAACCCATGCTCATAATCCAACATTTTTATCCTCAAGCCTACTAACCAATCACTCTCTTCAGCAAACATGGCACTAGAGATGGACTAGTAAAGGAGACCCAGTCCATATGAGCTCTTAACGCACCCACCTGTGACACAAACCCCTTCACCTAGTACCGTACCATTTTTTGGACAGGCTGTGGCCCTTGCAGTTGGAGCAGGTGGAAGACACTTCCTGGCTCTCAACCAAACTATTTTTACTGCACTGGAAGAGGAAATCAGAGAAAGGTAGTGCTGAAATGGACCTCCAGAAAGCAACCAGCCTGTCCTATTTCCCTCAACGAACTAGCATAGGACCCACAGACAGGGCTATAATCCTTTTTAGAAAAAGAATAAATAAAAGCACTGGATGAATGAGAATAAAGAAATTAAGTTAGAAGCGGAATTGAGCCAAGATGTACACTAGGATATCAATGAGTTGGTGGAGAGCTTGTACAGGGCCTTAGACTAACCCCAACCCCATTACCCTCTCTACAGCTGGGTTTTTTCCTGCAGCACTTACATCCAAGTTCTGTAGACAGTACCAGCAAAATGTGTGCTTGCAGTTCTTGCACATCATCTGAGCACAGCCCTCGTTTCGCTCAATATAGATCCGACAAACTGGGCACTGCTTAATTGGTGCCTCTGTCTCTGTTCCAATAAGTGATCTATAAGAGATGGGAAATATTAAAGTGAATATAATTACTGTTGATACTTGGCTTCACTGCCTAATTTGTGTACTGTGCTTATTTTCCAGAGCATCTGATGTTGTGGTCTTAAGATAATCAACATGTGAAGCTTATATTCAGCCCAATGCACTGAAGTATACTGAAGTACACTCATGAGTACAAGTAATATTATTTATATCATGTAAAAGTGAAACTCCATTCCCTTGGTCTTTCATGCTACATAAAGCCAATATTCACTATGCCCACGAACGTATCACCTATAGCATTAAAAATTAGCACTTTGTAAGACAGCTTGCACAATTCATTTAGCATGACTGGATTATGCAATTTATAGCACTGTTCCAACCTGAGCAAAATAGCCTTAAGCTCCACTAAAGCCAAAGATCAAACCTGGAGAAAAAAAAATTATGGCAAGAGCTCTTTAACAACTCCTATTTGATGAAGTCTCTAGCAAGGAGAATGCTTAGATAAGTAAGTCTTTCAATTCTTGCAAAAAATGATAGGAAACTTTGAACACACATGACTGAACATAATCGGATTCTGAAAACAAAGATGGATGGCCACAGACATTCTGTAATTTAAACGCAAAAGTGTTTTCTTTTTGTAGATTAATGCTTTATGTAGCCTTATCTGTAGGTTGCTTATACCTATGCAAATTGAGCATAAATCAGATTTCTCACACCAAAGGGGACATTTTACACCCACTCTGCGTAAGAGTTAAGATTCATGTATGCAGAGATTCTATAAATATTAAGCAGGGGTGATTTCTTAATCACAGTGCAAGCAAAGTTTGGATCCGGAATATTAGCGTATTAGATTTTTTTGTAAGGGCATAAGTCATAATTCTAGCATGCAAACAAAGCCTTCAGGCAGATTCAAAACCCTGGAGGGCTTCACCTTTCAGAAATGTCAGTGGCAACCCAAACTTGGTAAGTACACAAATAATACAAAGTATTCAAAAATAAAATGTATCATTTAAAACAATAATTAGACTGGAATTATATTTAGGAAACACCAGGAGAGATGGACAGCCTGGGAGATGCATCTAAGGAGCTAGAAGAAAGCCACTCCATGAAACTGATGTGAGGCACAGAGTTAGAACCCCATGCCAAAAAGAATCAAAAGACGATGTGGCCTCCGTGGGTTCCCCTCTTACCCCTGCTCGGTTGGTACTGGAATAATTTGGTTTTCCCGGCACAGGCGCTGTGGGTGCCATGCCTCCTTGCAAGAGGAGCAGAATGTCAGGCGGCAAGCCGGGCACTCCACTGGCACCGGCACTCCCGATTCGCTTGGTGCAATACGGCACACTGTTTGGCAGTCAACTGCAGGGCACCACGTCCTCTGGGGGTCCAAATGGACTTCTGAAATGTAACAGAGAGAGAAATAAAACTGTTTATACAGTCCCCTTCTCATTCCAGCAGCATGTGTCTAGGTATGCAAGACCCAGCTCTGCGTGTGGGTGGGGAATTTGAAGCCCTCCATGCCCACGCCCATGGACATGCACGCCTACTTCTCTTCTTTAGGCAGGTCTGCAGTTATGCCCTGCTGAGGCAGCTGCACTAGCAGCATCACAAGACAGGCAACACATGACATGGGACATATTCTTTGCCTTTATAGGGAGGCACAAAAGACAAATGTAACTGCTGCTGGCTGCGAAGCACATGCCTTTTGTGACTTTAGGTCATTCCATGTCTTTCATGTGTCCAAGCCATGCAGTATCTGTCACGTAAATAGCAGAAGGACTGTCATTAAATTAATGTCAGGTCAGTTTCCGTGCCTTATTTTCTCCCCTCTATTTACAAACTTCAATTATATATATTATTTATTACATGATCACTCTTTGTAAGGTATCAGTGTACAGCAATAGTCAAGGCAAGATTCAGGATGGAGACACTAAGTTACAGACATCACTACATGGCAGTGAAGGATAAATGTTGCTTCTTCCCCTCGCTCCCCAAGCTTTACTCAATGAATCTGGGCTTGCAACAGAAACCCAACTGAAACACGTTCACTGTTAGGGGTGCTAACTGTGTGTGCACTTTATTCTGTTCAAGGCCATGAGGTGCAGCCAACCACTCCCACTCTGCAGAGCCTCCCTGGAAAGGTGCTGTATGTCTGCAGGAGCTAGCTGCATCTCCTCCTTCCCTTGGAGCTCTCTGGTACCACCACTGAAAATAAATAGATGGATGGGATGTCTCAGGAACAGGTGGAAATCCCTGACTGTGAGGTGTCAAAAGCCATTACAAAGTTCTTCTACACCTCCAGCAGATAAAATATTGTCCCACTTGGAACAGAAGGCTGCACAAGCACCCCAGACATAAGTTCTCTGGCAAATTTTGCTCTAACAGTTGAAGGCACTTCCTCCTATGCACACCCCGCTGACTGCACTGCTCCTCTGCAGGAGGCTGCTGGTAGCCCACAGTGAAGGGAGCTGGTGGATGGGTATCTAGCAGATGCTCCAGTCAGCACAAAAAACAGTGATACCAGTTCAGTGTCCAGATATCCAGGAACTAGAAACTGTACAAGTAGAAATGTGTTCAAAGACATAAAACTTTCCCCCAAGCTCTCAAGTATGTAGATACGCATGCACGAACACCTGGGGAGAAGGACATCCCACAAACTTCATAACCTAACATGCACTGGAAACTCAGTTCTTTTCCAGTATGCCAAACCTCTCTGCTCACCTCGAAAAATTCCAGTTTCTTTAAAGCCATCCCTCCTTCCCGTTTGTCCAGGACACTTACATTGAGGAACCACTTAAGGATGATCATCCTCTCTGCTGGAAGCAGGACGCACAGGTACATAACGCTCTAACTACAGGTAATTTTGTGTCAGATGTGGAGAATTTCTACATCCATGGCAAAGGCTGTCATCTATAATTTAGACAATGCCAGCAAAACACCTGTACCATCTACCTCCAGCCACTTCATGCATCTAGTTGCCTTTTTTCCTCTTAGTCCTTTACACATGCTTCCTTTGCCCCTCAAAACAAACTAACATTTTGCTTTCTACTGAATGAAAGCCAGAACAAAAGAGTTCGCAGCTTTGTTTGTGGGGAGAAGAGAGAGATATGAATGGGCATTACAAGCCATTTTACATTTTTATACACATTTTAAAAGTAGACTCCTGACTGATAAATCATTAATTCTGTAGCTTCCCTCAGCGTCTCTCAAAAGAAACTCTGAACTGGGTAAGACCATGGCCTAGTACTGGCTATTGCATTTAAGTCTTCACACAGTAGGTTCTGTATGCTTTCTGTTGATAAACAGCAGCTAAAATGAGCTGAAGTGCAGTTCCTGCAGAAAGCTGCTTAACATAATCAACTTTGGAAACCTGAATTTTCCTACCCTGTTTTTGGATGAAAGACAGGATGTCTGGTTTTGACATCATTGGGAGGAGGGGAGTTGGGTTGTAAATCTTAGTGATTTTTACAAATTTGTTGCAGCAAGATGTAATGCATGAGATGAAACTCCCTCCTCTCCCACTTCCTCCATTTTACAATGAACCTACAGATGGTGTTTTGCAATCCATGCTGTCTCATACTGTTTGGTTTACCATGGAGTACAAGTGGAACCAGAAAAAACTAAAAAGGAGCAGCCAAAAAAAAGGAAAGAGGCTATCATATTGCTCTGACAAGCTGCTCTATCTTTTGGTTAGAGCCATTTCTCTCCCGAGCCTTTCCCCTGCTTCCCCACAGCCAGTTCAGTCACACTTGCTCCACTCTCAGGAGGAAAGCCATCCCAAACTGTGCCAGTACCAGGCAGGAATCTGGCCAGTTTTCACAAAACGTGCAAGCAAGCAGGTGAGATGTGGGAGATAGACAGGGGAAACGCAGCACCCTGCAGAAAGCAGAATTTCTGGTTCAGGAGAGGTACTCACTGAAAGGATGAGTCTATGCCTTTTGCAGAGTATTAAGAACACCTCCTTTGAAAACGGACTACTTTTTGGTCAGGCATAAAATGGAGGTTCTCATCATCCATCACTCAGCCTATTGAGCAATTGCCACAGTAGCAGAAATATAATGCGTATGTCCTAACCACATTCTATTCCTCTATTTTGTTACTTCTGATGACTGCATCAACCCCATCCTAAACAGACATAGAGCAATTCCTGTTTTTTCTATTAACATATGCTTCATGGAAGCTCTCTGGCTAGGTCCTGTCTGGAGGCAGAGGAGTTACAGATATGTAAGAAAGCCTGATCTTAAGCCTGAAAACATTTGCATTCTAAGAACACAAAAACCACAAAAGGACAGAATATTTTCAGTGCATTCCTTATAAAACTACATAAGTGTCTACAGATATACAATTGTATGCCAATTACTTCTCACTGCTTTTTCACCCAATATTTGTCCATCTTTTTTAAAAAACAAGGAAATGGACAGGAAATCTTTTATTAAAATAGCTAGCATGGATGGGGAAAATAGCTTTTGGATGTGTAAGTCCTTCTTCAGGTCTTCAAAGTTTTCCTCAAAATTCATCTCGCGATGGAAGATGTCTGAAAAGGTGAGAAGCATTGGCCTTACCAACCACTTGGAGACTGCTAAGCAAAGATTACAGAGTGAGAGCAAGTCTTTTGACTTACTCAAAGAGCTGGCTATTTATTTACTAGCATTTCTAGTAAAGCAAAGGGGGTGCTGAAGTGAAGAGCCTGTATCTCAGCAGAATAAAGCTGAGAGAAGGGTCTAAATAGAGGAAGTTGAAGGGTTTGAATAAAGGGCTCTTTTGATCAGAGCAGAAGTCATGAAAGACACCCTTAGTACCTGCCTACTTTAAGAATCAGAATTTGGCCTATTGCATTTGCAAGCATGGAAAAAAAGATGGTACAGCAAGGTCTGGAAAACTCATTGCTCTCTAATTATTCCCCTTACCACACTGACTCCTTCTCCCCAGAAACAAAAAGCCCTAGCAAGCCCAAGTTAGCTCTTCCCCAGCGCCTGGTCTGAAGAAAAAGAATGAAAACTAAGAAGAAAAGGGAGCTCAAAACATTTCACATATAAAGGTTTTCTTAATTTTTAAATGAGCTCTGAAAAGCTGATAAGAGCAATGCTACTATTATGCTGTATTTCAGTTCTTCAGAATGTTCTCTGTGATTAAGTAAATCAAATTAATTCCCTCAGAAGGTGTACTTGGCTCAGCTTCTGGTTGATAGCAGCCCTGCCCACCAGGCTGCATCCTGACTGAGGCTCACGTGTTTTTAGGAAAAGGCCCATGGATCAACACGAAGATCGATGAATTGCTTTTGCTACTAGGTAAAGAAACCATGGCTGAGTTTGGCTTAGGACTGGTGTGAGAATGGATCATGAGGTGCACAGTGTTTGTGGTTGGCAAGAGCCCATCGGAGAGGGCAGAGTTAGGCAGTAGTGGCCTGGGCTCTGTGTAGTGCTAGGTTTGAAAAGGGCTAGGTTGCATTATGGTTGACAGAGACACACAGCACACATCAGATCTCAGCTGCCAGGAGACCCTGGGCAGATTCTGGGTCAGAATTTGTTCCCAGCATGTGCCATCAAGAAGGTTTATTACTAGTTTCAGAAAAAGACTGTCAGGCCAGCATTGGGGTTGGTCAGGGCAGGCTAGGGTCAGGTCTGAAAACAGAGCTGCAGGCCAGCAGAAGCTAATAAGCCAGGTCCAGCTGCTGAGTCCAAAAAGGTCAGCCCTGGAAGCACTGCTAAACCCAGGGTAAGCAAAAGGTCTTGGATGGGGTTGGGATTAGTGTTGGTGTCCAGGTCAGAGCTTGAGTTAGCAGAAAATATTGTTCCCAGGCACAAATAAGCTGGATTTATTGCTGGGGCCAATAGGCAAAGCAAAAAAACCTAGGGTTTAAGCCTGCCACTTGGATGCCGGTTTTACTCATCATAAAGGAGAAAGGACAGATCTTAGAAACATCATGAAGAGACGTAGTGGAGGTGGAGAAGGATTTGTCAGACTTAGGCAAGAATGAAAAGGGAAGGAGGATTTAAAAAATAAAGTTTCAGGCTTCTGTGCGTGGGAGACAGTAAAAAAAAAAAAAAAAAGAGATGTAACAGGGAGTTGGACAAAAGATCATGAGTTCAGCTTTGGCTAGTTACAGAGGAGGAGATACCAGTAAATTATTAGTTTCACAGTCTTCAGTTGAAAAAAGGTTTTACATAAAATAGATTAACATATTGCAAGAATGTCTCTCTTGCTTAACTCTTTAATATGGTGATTTAACAAGCTCTGATTTCCACTGTCTAGGGCTGTAGACAAGCCATTGCTTGGCTTAGGAACTGGAAGGACTTCCTAAGGAATTAAGGGTAAATGAGAAGATAGCAAAGTAGGAGAGAGAAATTAAAAAATGAAAGCAAGGTTTGGGATTTTTTTTCCTTTTCTGGCCTGAGTGCCTGCAAATCATAGCTACAATCTGCATAGGCCCATGAACTGCGGGGCATACTTGGGTATACTCATTTTGCAGGTTTTATACTACATGGTCATTCACTGTAAATTATGATATGGGTAAAACCCCATATATTCTTCTATCTGACCATCTTTTCAAGTGTATTACTGTGCCTAACTTTTATGAACTTCTGCATTTTCATACACATTTCCAATCCATCTACATCTAAGCGTGCATGCAAAGCAAGAACACAAATACAGTCTTTCAAGGAAAGTTTGAAAACAGGCAGAGTCAGGGCAGATCAGTGCCAAATACACTACCCTGCAAGGTACCAAAGAGTGAGTTCTTTGAAAAGCACTGCAACTTCCAGCTGAGACTTTCAAGTCGGTGTCAGTCTTTAAAACCACTGTGGGACCTTATCTTTCTGACTAGCAAGTTTCTTCTTCAGCCTTGGCAAGGAACCATCTCCTGAAGCAGAAGGCTGACCTCTGGCATAGCAAAGCTTGGCCCCAATAAGACCTTCAGTTTCAAACTTCTTTACTAATAGGCCTTACTCAGTAGTGAGGGGTCCAATTATCCCTCAGGAAAAAAGTAAATATACCAGATGAGCACACATGAGGCTTCTACATGACAAAGGCTCTCTTGCAGGGATGTTTGCAAAAATCCCCATCACACTGTAGGGTCTGTCCCCAACAGAAGTTATGAAGATCCCTATGGATGCATGAAAGGACTGTATGCACCCTGCATCAGCCTCTAAGCACCTTGTCTAGTTCTACCAGTACAACCACGACCTCAAGAACCCAGGATGAACATGCTGCAGGAAGAACAACGGAGCCTTAGCCAGGCAATCTGAGAGTGTTGCCCACAAGTTTGAGTAAAACCATGGTAGTTCAGTAAGATGCCACTCTGTTGATTCTGCTCCATTGAAAGAATTTCAATTTTTTCTGTGGAGCACAGTCAGACCTAGTGATTGCTCTTAAACTACTTCAAAACAAAGACTTATTCTCTGTCTCTTCCTTAACTCACCCAACAGGCTTTGTCTTTGCAGTATGTAATACTGCTGCCTCCACTAACATTTTAAAAAGGAAGGTAATAGAAACTGAAAGGTTCGCACCTCGTTCAAACTTCAGCCTCTTGTATAACTGAAACTGGTCAACAGGCACCAAACAGGCAATCTGAAAAGATAAACACACAGAAAAAGCATTAGAAACACAGACTTGAAAAAAATTAACAAGCGCCCTGTTCTACATGTCTGTTCTCCTGAGTTGGAGTTCAAATCCACCTTCTTTTCCTGCTTGCTTTCACCACCACGTTCCTCCATACCTTGACTTCCTTCTCCAAAACATAAAGTAGTTCTTGGCCTCTCCTATTTCAGCCATACAGGCCGGTAGTTCAGCCCATGTCTTTCTTACCATGCATAGGAAAGCCTTCTCTGTGGATTCTGTATTTACTTCAGGCTTGTCAATTTTATTTCATGTTGGTTTAATGTAACAAAGGGTGACAGCTGGCCAGCCTTGGAGACTGCAGCAAGTTGTTCGTGCACAAGAATACAGCTCAAATGAACGGTTCCTCATTCATGTCTCCCAGTCTTAATGGCAGGGGTCGCTTAGCTCTTAGGAACTTAAAAGCTAGTCTGGTTTCCATTTTTTATTCTCTTCATGGGTTTTGAGCTGAGACAGTTAACACCGTTGCTGTTGGAATCTGCCTTAGACACACACCAGCCCACTGCGAGCTGGGATGAAGTTAACAAATGTAGTTGGCATAGACAATAGGCTTTGCTGATACATTTTACACATTACCATAATTCAACTAGCAGCCTAAAAGACTAAATGCTCTAATTTCCAATTAACAGTCTAGGTAAAAAAAACAAGTACGCTATTTAAAACTAATAAGCAAACCTGCATACAGGGTAAGGAGGGGTTCAAAAGAAACTTCACAGACACTTCAGGACCCACATGTTTGTTGGACTCAGAATCTGAGATCATTGTCTTTATTTGCTCCATTCATAATATTGTACCAGCACTGAAAATCTCTTTCTCTTTTACTGAAAATAAACCTAGACTAGTACTAATACAAGGCCTGATCATTTGAAGCACTATGAGACAGTGTAGAACTGACAGCTTCAAAGTGAAGGGCTCTCAACCGTCACATCCAGTATCCCACAACAGTCCTTCAGATTACTATAAAAGGCAAAAATTTGCCCTCAGTGCAGTGGACACTGGTGCTTGCTATCCTTCTGGCTTATATGACACAGCATTCGTGAGAAGAAATACAAAGACAAAAAAATATATTCAGTATCATGCTGTGAATACATTTGCTTTCATAGATGGAAAAAAGAAAAGAATATAACCATTTGTGTATTATAAAATATGAAATTGCTTTATTAAGATCTCAAATCAACTGGAATTAAAATTGCATTTTGAAGCAGGTGTTTGGATCATTTATTTGACCTAAACCAATGTCATACATAAAATAATCCAACTGATGTCAAGATTTAAGTGTTCAAAAATGCTTAAAAGACTTCTAGTTGAAGAAGTCAAAGGATTTAGTATCAAAATGGGAAACACCAACAAATCTTTACAAATCTTACATATTCTTAGTCTAGTAAGTCAGCCCTGGGTCAAAGTACTGTCAGTTTCTGAATTTAGGGTGTAAACTGTTTTTAATATGAAAGTATTTGCATGGCTAAACAATACTATATTAACACGTAATAGTTACATTACATTACAATAGTTACAAAAAGACACGGAGAGCTTCCTGGGAAACTCTTCACCTGTTCATCAGAAGTCAGCTGAAACACCCTTGGAAAACAAATAGTAACTTAATCAAACAGGAAAAAAGAGTGAAGGTCAGCAGCTTCAGTAAAGAATGAAGCCAACCAATAAAACTATATAAAAACCACAAGACACATAATTTCAGTATTGCCCACTCCTCCCCAGGGCAGTTTCAAATCTAAATAGAGTCTGGAAAGCAAAGAGAGTCATCTACTTTTCTCTAGCTGGGCAAGCATTGGCAACTACTTTAAATTTTCCCTTCAGTATGACTAAATCAAAACAGCAAGTCTCAATGCTGTAAGAGCCACTTGAGTGAATTGTTTAGTTGTCTGGGGTCTTTCTGTGCTTGCTCTTGCTTTTAACAACAGTTTTTCAAGAGCAGTTCTATTGAGCCCAGCATTTCCCATGTATTAAAATTTGGCCTTTTTGATTACAGTGGGAGCAGAGTTTGGAGTTTTATTGCAGATTTCAATAGGAAGCCAAGTCAGTGCTGAAAGCTTCCCTTTCTCCTATTGAAAACCTGATCTTACCATGCCAGCCTTCCTCACTGGTTTCACCCAGCCTCACCCTTCTCCCTATGTAGCCTCTTCACAGCTCAGCTCCCCGTTCCCTGCATGCAGCTCCGGGCACTGGCACATGCAGCCTTTTGCCTCTGCCACTGACTCCCCCAGGCTTTGAAAGACCAGCTCCTGATAGGACCCACATGGAGGTCAACCTGAGAGGTGCTGAGCCAAAGCCCCTCACAGATTTAGTATCTTTAGGCATAAGGAAAGGAATGCACAACCTGCTGCTGACAGAATTCAGCGCCACATCAAAGCTATATGTGCAAACACAGTAGAAGAAGAAAAAAAAATGAAACACGAGTATCAGGTCCTCCCCAAAAAATAGCCAATCCTTTCCTCGGTGAACTTTTAATCTCATTTACGCTTAACCGAGAGGGAGAGCTGTAAGCACAGTAAGGGGATTAGGTGCTTGTCTCCTACTTGGCAGCAGGGTCTAAATTTTCATCTTCATACAAACTTCTCCAGCCCCATCCAGGAGTCCATCCCAAACACCTCCTCTCCTGCACAACTGCACACACTGCTGGGCTGGACAGAGAATGGAGATCTAGAGAGGAAACAAACCAGCATCGTGGCAGATGGCAAAGGGCCAAAAGAGAAAGACCATGAGCACATCAGAAAGCAGACGTTTCTTATTCTAGACTATGAAATTATTCAATGCAGCAAGACATGCTACACGACAAGTTTGGGGGCTTTTTTTTTTAATACTGGGTTAAGGTTACAATAAAAACCTATGAAGAAAATGAGAGGCAAGGACTCTCCTCTCCTGAAAAGATGTTGATTTGAAACTTATCAGATTGATGGGAGTTGAAAGAAGTTTTCTGGTTTTCTATACCCTGTAAGCAATGCCAATGCCTGCAGTTATAATACTCTTGTTATAGAGCACAAGAACAGGTAAGAGCTCTTGCTAAGAACAGCAGCTTTCACCTTTAGTAAAAATATCCATGGAAAAAAAGCAACATTTTGAAGGCTCACTACCACAAAAGGCTCCAGCTGGACCCTTGCCAAGTGTCCAAAAAGATTGCCCACCGTGGTATGATAACCAGGAGTGCTATTACTACACGAGACAAAAGAGCAAAGGAAGGAAAATGAAAGGGTATGAAATAATTGGGTTCAGTTTACACAGGGCAGACTGTTCCTTGTAACCAGGGCAGTGCAGTAACCAGGAGCCAAGGAAGAACAACTCCCCTGTTTTTAAACACTGGCTACCACAGTGGAAAGGGAAAATCACTACTCCACCTATCCTCAGGGAGATGCAAGGAGGCAATCAAGAAAACTGAATAGATCTTACTTCCTTTCAGACCCATATGAATCAAACCTTGATAATGCCAAGGCAGGAAAGTTCACCAGGCCACGTGCTTCTCCCTTTCTCGCTTTAGCAGACAAACAGCAAGGGCAGATCCTGCACTGGCAGCAGCAACTGCTATTTGCAAAGGGTTGCATTCCCCAACTCTGTGAAAGTCCCACTCACAGAGGCACTGCCTAGTTTTGCAAGGAATGTAGAAGAGTATTAACTTGGGCAGTGGTTTGCTTTTGAGAAGGGTATGGGGACTCAGTCTCTTGATTGTTAGAAATTATACCCACACCTTTCTTCATCAGCTGCCATGCTTGCTAGAGTTATCATGAAATACTAAATTATTCATTTTCTCCACTAAGGAGCACTTCTCCTATTTAGTGACAAATAAAAACAAAATTAAGACTCTCTCATTTGCTCCCCTTGGATTTAAAAATGAGTAAATAATAAGAATAAAAATTTTAGTTTTGACTCTGAAAAAGATAGGTTGGTCTGCAACATTGTCTCATCTTCCTCCTCATTTTACCACTTCAATCTCCCCTAGCAAAATGTAAACCAATTTTCAAATTAAAAATAGAACTGGTACTTTAAACTCACTCCCAGTGGGATTTTTTGTTCAACTATGTACGGAATAGAACACAATTAAGAATTCTAAGATCTGGGTCACTGTCCCATTTCAGCACCACTTTACAAAGTGCTGACAACACTCTGTCAGGTTAGCACTGGTGTAGATCACAGATTTACACAGATGGAGGGACAACAGCAGAATCTGCACTGCATGCAAAGGGGTAATTCTCCTTGTCGAACTTGAGATGCAAAAGGAGAGCCCAAATCAGTGTCTCCTTTACTGCCTGCTGCACGGGTTTAATCCAAATCGGATTATGTATAAATGGATCATTGGCATCAACGTTACAAGCTTCGAAACAACATAGGAATCAGAAATAGCAAAGCACAATTCCCTAGACATTACCCAAGTGAGTACTGCATTAGAAATCCCTGTATGCAGTTGAGACTTACCCTGATTCATAGCTTACACTCGTGACTGGATTTGCACCAAGTAAAACCATTTCAAACCATAATAAATTACCCCTTATTTAGATTAGAGATATTAACTGGTCCAATTAAACCAATGGAGCAAATTCCCAAGAGAGACAGGAATATTCTGACAAAAGAAGTCTGCATGGTTAAAGAGAACTGCATTAACGTAAGATGTTCCTTCTACCTTCTGCTTCCAGGAATGAATCCAAATAACCTTTGTTTATTGTACTATCAGAGCTTGAAAGGACAAACATCTTGTTTAACAAGATTGCTTTTAAACATTCCTTTTTTTTGTGTAACTAGCTATTTGAAACAGAGTCTGTAGCCAAAACCATAGCCTTACCAGCACCAACACCCATTTATTTCTACTTAAAACCAGCTATACTAGAAGCAGCTGCTATCTTGATGTAACAGGTCAAGATATGACCTAGGATTGCACTTGATTTCAAGCACTCCAGTGGAAAAATTCCTTCTGCTTGAATACACTATTTGCCAAAACAAAAAAACTGCTGAGGAACGTACCAGTTTCAACTAGATTTTGCTAAAGTAAAAATAAAAACCAACCAAACACAGGGGTTTCAGAAAACACATTTTCAAAGTACTGAAAATTACAATATTCTAGTTCAAATGACTTTTCATTTTAAGTTTTTTAAGAATAAAAAACTGAAACATTTTCTTCTGAGGTCCAGTGAGACACAATGTTCTAGCTTATCAAAAGTAAAGCCTTAACTCCCAACATCTCCTATACTCTATGAATAAGGAGTTTACTCCCGAAACACTGATGAAATCTTCAACTGTTTTAGAGAGAGACATTCCTACTGTTCACACTTGCTCATTTCTTCATCAGATATACAAGAAGAAATTCTATTTCCTTTTAAAATGTTAACCAGAGCTTTTGCCTCCCTCCATCCCCCAAAAGCAACATGAGAAGCATGTGTCTCAGAACCAAGGCAAGAGCTGTGAAAAGGCTCTCAGAATTTAGTACCAAAACAAGATAAACTCTGAAGAATTTTACCAAGAAGATAAAACAGACTTAAGTCACAATGAAGACAAACAGGTCACTGGAAAGCACTGAAGAAACGTTACACGCCTTGAATAAGGACCTTGAGAGAGGGAAATAGAGGAATTTTCATAGCTATAATGTGTTCTACATTGCTTACAAGCTTTGTTATTAATTGTACAGTTTCCTTATTGAAGAGAGCTCAATCCAAAATGCACTGAAGTCAAAGGGAAGGCTTTATTTCACTTCAAATTATGCCTAAGTTCACCTTATCTCCCTTGCGCAGGCTAGGGCAAAAGGCATTTGAAAAACAAACAAAACAACTGCGTTAGCTAATATAATTAGACACAATTTAGCCTAAAGTATAGGAACCAACTTAACACCATGTCCATGTCAAAGACAGTCTGAACTGCTATTTTTTCTCCAAACTGTAATGGTACCTGGTAAACGTCAGTCACAGCAGAGTCTGGAATGGGCATGACATGAAAAATACACTTTTTCAAAACTCTGATGCTAACACAGGGGACAAAAAAAGACCAGTTTGGTTTTTTTTTTCTCCTGATACAGGCAACATGTCATTCCTCACGGCACTGTCCTGGTGAGTAACCTTTTCCTGCCAGAAGCCAGAGACCAAACACCCAGACCGTCCAGAGGCGAGAAGGCTCATACTTTTACACCAGGAGTTTCAGAGTGTGTAATGAATAAACTGTAATTCTAAATAGTACTTCCATGCCAAACAATAGCCATATTCAAGCACATTCTCCACCATCTGAATAAGGTTCTGCTTTTTAACTAATAGCTTTTAAAGCCCACATTTTCACATGGAACAGCCTTTATAGAGAAGAAAAAAAGAATATAGAGTGCTTATCTGTAGTTTACATACTAATCTTTCAGATTATTAATGGAGACAATCTATTCTTTCTACTGTTCTTGGGGTTTTGGGGCATTTTCTTCCTTATAGAAATAGATATTTGGTAAAATATATAAGCAGTTAATTTTAACCAGGTTGGGCGACTGTTTGTTTTTCAAGTGGAAGATCTGTGTTTCAAGCACATCGACAAAAAGGAGTGTCATAACATTCACTCATCCACAGGACACTAATTCACATTTGGGCTGTTTAGTCATTCTGCCTTCAGCCCAAAAAGAACCCAAGGATTAAGCTGATGGTCCATTAATACATGCCCTGGAGTGTCCTTCTGCTTTACTAAGGGGAAATACATCTCTATAATTCCCATAGCATCATAACCTTGGCTTAACAGAGCTGAATTCTTCCTACCATTTGTGAATTTTCTTTAAAAAACACATTTTCAATAAAGGCTGGTTGCCTGCAATCTGGTGCAATGGGTGGGAGGGACATTGCTACACCCTCTCTGTATCTATGCAGAAGAAAGGAGGGAGGGAAACAGCTGGCTACTTTCCACAGTAGCTGGATTCAGCAAAAGAAAAGCTCCACCATATGCCTGCACGACATAACAAACATAGCTGTGACCCCTAGGCCTTGATTCAGCTAAGCACAGCATTTAAAATGCATGCTGGAAAGGAGACCCTGAATTATTCTGGAGAAGGCGGCATTTTTGGTATTGGGAATTTCATTGCCACTGATTGCATTTGAATAGGATTATATACTTCTACCACAGTTATGTCAGCTGTATACACAGGGCTCAACGGAACCCAGAAGATAAGCTCCTTTTCTTCAGTTCAGGAATCGAGAACTGATTCTCCTTGATCTTGTCCCTGCAAACAAATGCAAAGAGAATGCACAAAACCAGCAAAATCCCTTAGCCACCTTTTTTTCCTGGTTTGTTTTTTTGTCCCTGCTTGCTTTCCCAGGCCCAGCAGGGGCCTACCTGGCTCACAAAGCACGCAAGCAAGAATAGCTGCAGGGAAGTATCAGATTTGCCTGCAGTTTTCCATGTCCTTCTAGATGCACAGAACAGCTGGCACATATGAGGGTTCCAGCCATGCTGCCAACAGCTCCTCCACATGTCAGGGGTTTGGTGCTACGCCTAATTCAAAAACTTTACACCAGCCCTAAGTCAGGCAGGACGTTGCTTGAACATTGCTGGGAGACCATCAGGCAGCCTGATAGGGGCCATCTACAGCCACCTTGAACCTCGTTGTCCCAAGCTCCCAAGGGAGCACATTTTCTCTCCAGTTTTTCCACCTCCAACTTTCAAACGGAACCTTCCAGTTACTCTGGGAGATTGTGCATATGCAAACAGCTCTGCCTAAACCTCATTTAGCTTCTCACACCCCTTAAGACCTACTTCCATCAGTGCTGTGCAGATACCTTTCTTTCCATGTAACTATACAGAGTCTTGTATGCTTATATTGGGCTGCAAATTGGTTGTTGCAGCCCAATATAAACAAGCACGACAAATACTGGCCTTGTGTACCATCAGTTTGAGTTCTTGCTCTAGAGTTAAGTGAGGTGCAAGAATTTTAGTGCTTGCAGTCAAATCAAATCCGATTTAACTGACAGTACTAATGGAGGCTCAGCCGTTCTAGGATATGGGGTATTCTGGTTGAGTCACCTGCATGGGTAATTCAGAGGTTGTTCGGATGCCAAGTAAGCCTTTCCTCAAGGGACAGAGGGAGAGAAAAAGGAGCAAAACTCTTGAAAAACATCTGTTTATTTCTAGTTCCTCTTGTCAGTCAGGCTTCTTGCCAAAAGCTCATTAAAGGTAATCAAAGGGAGGAAAAAGTGTATGATCATGTTTATTATGTAGATAAAGAAGTTTGGGGGGTTTATGTTAAAAAAAAGAGAAAGAAAAAAGTGTTGATACCTCTGCTTCTTGTAGGGTCCCATGGTTCAAGCATACCATGTCTGGACACGTGATAGGAGAACCACAACCTTCTTGAATTGCCAGTTGCATGTACTGTTTTAGGCACTAGAAACAAGAAAAAAAAAAAAGTTATAGCCCACATGTTGGTAACACACAGATGCTAGAGATGCTGCACAGCTGCCACCTCCACTGCCTTAATTGGCTGTCCTGGAGCTCCTGCACACAGAAAGCATCAATTATTAGAAGCATGAATGCTACAAGTCATTACATTGGAAAGAATGCAACAAAGAACAATTAATTATTCATGACTTCATCTGCCAAGCATTGCATTTACCCAAGTCAGCAAGTCAACCCTTTCAGTGCTAACAACCCCTATGCTCTGCTAAACTGGGATTGGAGGATTTAGGGGAGGGGAGTATCTTTCTTCCTAATTAAACAGGCTTTGCTCTTTTGTCTTTCCTCCTGTGTTCTTAATTCAGACTCTCAGCCAGCAGTGTCCATTGTAGGAGACCTCATTTACAAGAAAGAGACTACTGTTCTCAGCTGCATAAAAGGGGAAGGGGGTTTCTAACCCAGTTAAAAGGTTATAATCTGCCCTAGAAGATGTGCAGCTATCAGTTCTCCCTGCCCCCCACCCTCCTCACATAGATCAGGTAATTTCTATGGTTTACCATGATTTATCATCAGCCTCTAGTCTATTGAGCAGGAGTTCAAAGACCATTTCCAACACAGAGGCTGCCTTATGAATGTTTCCAAATTGATTCATTACACAAAAATGGCAGGCCTCCCCCCTCCAAGGAAAAAAAGCCCTCTGTTCTCCCCATATTTTATTTGGCTTGCCAGTTTCAAACATATTCAGCTTGTCCTTTTAACAAATATTATAGAGTCTTCCATAAAATCATAGCATAAAACTGGTGCCATGGACCAAATAACAGTGCTTGAATTGTATCTCCAAACTGCACAGGTAAGTAAGTGAGCTCACTTCTAAATCAAACAAACCAACCAAGTCTCCTCAAAATAATGGCAAAGCATACAGTAAATGGCAAATCACTGCCAACAAAATAATAAAACATGGATTTCTGGCAGATCTTGGTATCAGCTTGCATAGTTTATTGTAAATGAAAACCAACATTTTTTACAAGCAGCAGGAATAATGCAGCTTTGTTCCCTACAAATTTGTATTTCATGCCTTTTCGATAAACCTTTCCTCCTCCTCCTCAGCACTGCTGGCCTCTTCACTTATTGTCCCATCAGTTTTCAAGACATATGTCAAAGCACAAGGTCTCCAAGACCTCTGTCTCTCTGCCAACTTTCAGAACAGGCACCGAGTTCAAAAGCTGCTAGGTAGGTTATGGGGAAATCACAGCCTTTCCGAGCATCAGCTCTGGTAAAGCCCCAGGACTCCTCACAAACCGTTTTCCCAGTATTTATAGGCTTTTAACATTCAAGTCTGTGTTAGTTTGGACTGTTCTGAGAAAGCCTTGCATATTGTGCTCTGATTAAAGAAATTTCCTCATTTTTATTGTATTTTTATTGGAAAAATGGTACCCTCTCAAATGTCAGGGTAATTAGGACTTTTACAAATGGAAATTAGGTTTTCTTGTTATTCTGTCTGTCTCTTTACTGAAATGTCCACATCCACATGTTTTGGTTAATTCTGACAAACTATACAGAGATACCAGTTCAAGCAAGTAGAATCAGCTTAATTTACTGGCATTTCAAATGAGCTTACTTTTGATTTGTAAATATTTGAAGCGTATTCATTTAGAAGAACATAGGAGTATAACCTAAATGGTAAGCTTTAAATATCTAGCTCATTAAGCACTAATAGATTCAGATCCAGCATGCACCCCTATAAGAAAGCAGCAGAGGAGGCTGTAAGGAATTGATGGTGCAAGAAGCATGTGGGAGGTGAGGGAGATACCCACAGGTGAAGAGCAAAAAAGAAATCATGTCAGTAACTGAAGGCAGTATTAGCTCCCTAGGGAATATTAGCCCAGATTCTACCAGGAGCAATTCTTTTATAGTTCCAACAGCAGTCTCAGTGCCCCGTCCCATCTCCTCGCCCACCCCTCCCGAAAGCACAGTGCTTATAAAAAGTGAGTTTAAACACTGGATCAAATCACCCCACTAGCACAAACAGTTCCTCCACTGAGCAGTAAGCAGAAGCAGGTACATAACCACAGTGGTGCCTGGGAGCAGGTACCCTAGAGACACCGGAGCTGCTGGGCCCTGCCCACATCTGCTACCACCACGGTCTGGGCAGTGGCAGCAGATGGTACAGGGAGAGCCAAAAAAAGTGTCCCTGGAGCCCAGGGTGGCTCCCAGTGTCATTGCTACTGCAGATGGAGACTGTGGGTGACCTGCTTCTGCAGCCCCACACTCATTAAGTGCCTGGCATTGCACACATGCTTCAGGTATCACAGGAGAAACAGGGTATCAAGTGCTCACTCCCTGCACAAATTCCCTCCCTGGTTTGTGCTCGTACCCAACCTCTGTCATGACCAACGCAAACAAAATTCTGCCCTCCGACTCCCCCAACGCCTGCACGCACTGCAGTGTGTTGGGTGCCCTCCTTAGATAGGAGGGTGATGCTCCAGCAGAGCCCCCTTACATCTCACTCCCTCTCCTCATGGAAGACCTGATTACTTTCTGGATTAAGTCTCAGGGCAGTATTTGGGGAAGGAGGAATGTTTCCCTCCCTCTGAAGCATTTAGCTTGCCTTAATTCCTCAGCAAGCATGGGAGAGCAACCTTTTCCTTTTGCTAAGATCCTGGCTTCTGTCTCCTCTGTGGTGCTGCCTGATATTTAGTAATTTGTTTTGACAGCATGGTACAGTGGATTTGTATTCTGCGGGCAGCTCAGGTCAGCCAGTTACAGAGGGAGGACAAAGCCTAAGAAGTTACTGCAGGCCTAGCAGCAGCCCAGAGGCTTGTTCTTAATTTAGACTTCCAGGACAGAAGCTCAGAGCACTGACAATTACCCTTCCATGCAAGGATGGGCATGAAACTCTTAAGGAGCTTCGATCCACAGTATGGATTTTGCAATTGGTTTCAATATGCAGTATCTAAATCATTAGGGGTACCAAGCCAGAAGCACAGAGATTTCTGGGGATTGCTAATACATCTGGATTCTCCTTCTCTTCTAGCTCTCTGCTTGGTTGTAGATGAGGATAGATGAGCAACCGGAGACTTCTGTGATAATTTTAGAGGGTGCTGTGCTTTCAGAGGGTGACTTGGAGAGATTTTGTAATAGGTCTGTGCAGTGCCATGGATCTTCAAATGTTTCACAGAAAACCTCCCTTTAAGTAATTTTTATAGATATTAAATCTTTTGCCTTGATTTTCTGTGCTTGGATAAGGTGCTGTGGGTGCAATTCAAGAAGCTGATGGAAGGACTTAAAGATGCTGGGCAACTCAAAGGAAGCATTTAACATTTACCACTGAAGGATTAAGCTTTTTACCTAAGTCTGTACATGAATGAAGATGTGAACTTCTTGTTCCCTCTTTCACAAGTTAGCAGCAAAGAAGACACAGTGGAAAATCACTAGAATTTTAAAATATGCCTTCTCTTTGACAGTAAGACTGTTTTTAGAGAGGGTTTTACTATTATTTACAGCTCAGCTACTAAATTAGTGACTTACTTGAAAAGTGGCAAATAGAAGTATCTGAAAAGATGTGCAAGCTGCAAATGTGATGAAAAGAGAATTCAATGTCTATATAATGAGTCATGACTGACCTTATCAGTAGTATGTCCTCCCACACTACGGAGAATACATTATACAGACATAAAATGTTAAGACTTTTTGTGCATTTTGTCTACAAAAATCAGCAGTATCTCAGTTAGTTAGGAAAACTGCACACACTACCTATGCTATTTAATTGCTCTACAAAGTGAAGGTAAGATCAAGATACTCAGCCTTTTGTGGTATTAGAGATCCTTGAAAGGATCTTTATGCTGACATCCAAGAAATCACCAGGTCTCAACATCCTTGGGCTACACTCCCCCACCAATTTCCTGCAGCGCGGTGACTTACAAGCCCAGAGAGCAGTCAGTGGCTGCAGAGGCCACACCACAGGACCTGTGGCTTACAATAACAGTCATACCATCGTCTTACTCTCCGTGGCCAGAGCAAGTTATCAGCAGTGACCTTCCTACCAGCGCAGCGAGGTTTCCACGAATGCATCACACAGTCAAGGCGGAATGGCTGAGGCAACAGACTAAAAATCTGCTGAGATCTTGCTCAACAGGTTTGAATCCTGCTGAATACAGATGAAATTGGAGATTGGGCTCCATTATGTTCACGCTTCAAGTAAATAGTAGACACCAACCCAAGGAATTTTAAATTCTATACCTGCAAGTGCACCCTAATCAGTTACATTCAGTTTACTCAGTTTTCCCCCACTGAGCAACTATACCATGTACATATCTGTGCTCTGGGATACACCACAAAACCCTGATGCAATCAAGCAAGAGTGACCAATTCAAATATGATAATGTAATTCCACCAGTAAAACTCAGAACTAACAGAAGGTTTTGGTGCTGATCTAACTTTGCAAAGTACGTTTTGGTCCTGCTGGACTACTGTCAACTTCAGTGGAAAGAGTACTACAAGTAATTTTTTCACTGCCTGAGATTCATAATGTATAATGAGATCTTTTCCAAATAATTTGCTGTCTAAGCATTTTGGGGCAAGAAGTTTTTTTTCCTTTTATGTCGTTTTTGTCTTTCAGGCCATCACCTTCTTGTATTTAATAAAATAAGGTCAATATCCATTTACATACTTTCACAAAATGCTACTCATGAGTATCTAGTAAGTTCAGGTCTGTAAAGTACCTGGATCAAATTACCATAGTACATGCAACATATATCCATTTATTTTTTATCTTGCAGGACTTGTAAGAAAGATTACAATTTAGGCAAGTATTTACATAGGCCCAAGTACACATTTCTTTCCTGGAGCTAAGGCTTTGTTGAAAGTGTATGTTGTAACATAAGGGAAGAATCTTTAAAAAAGCCCTGAAAAGCCCAATCCAGCAATGCACAAACTAATAACATAAAAAATTCCTTCTTCAGTAATAAACACTTCCTCTAATCTTCATAAGTGTTTTCTATGGTCAGCTGTGAGCCCCAGGAATAGAAAATTCTGTTCAGGCTATTCATGGATTCTTCATTTCAACACTTCTCCTACATGCTGCTCTTAACTTCAACTTTTTTTTCCAGAAAGCATATTGTATGGAGGGGATTTTTAATGTACCAACCAAAACAAAAAAAAAGTCTGTTTGGCAATGTATTAATCTGCAAACGGACCATAACAGTTCTGCATTTTAACATAAGAATGAGTTGAAAGTATAATATCAGTATTATGTTGCTAGGTAATGATGTGACAAAGGCACTATATCCCTCTCACTATGAAATCTCATGTTTCTATTCAAAGCCTTTTTCAGATAATCTCTGTACCAGAGACAAAAGATGAGTCTCAATCATTCCTACATATTGCTTTTTCAAGTACCCTGACATGTCCCATTACCTTGCTCGTCTCCCATCTGCATGCAGCTCTTCAGCTCCCTAAATGCAGCCTCATTGGTTTGGGTGCGAAAGCATAAAAGGGAACAACATATGTGACGTGACAAAATTGAACAGGTATTTTGTTAAGAAAGATGAAGGGATGGCTAGGAAGAAGAAAGAAACAGAAAGGGCTGGCCTGTTTTCCTGTCAAATGCTACACATCTTTTTCTTCATTTGTTAAATGGAGGTAACACCAACTTCGCCGATGCGGTGCTGTCATTAAACATGTTAGTGCCCTCTTCCTCACCTGTCCTCCCTTGGCCACCACCCAGATACTGCCACCTCTACTGACTTCAGAAACATATAACCCCATCTTCATTAATAGTAGCATCCATTCAAAAGGCAATGGGTACATCTGTGCTTTTTTGGTACCCCTACTAACTCTGCCTTTGGTATGACTCTGCACAGAAACACATGCAAGAAGTCCTTAAACCATCTAGATTACTATAAAAGTACTATGTGTTTAGTGCCAGTATTATCAGGTGTGGGAATTTTCTTTTTTATAACTTTAAAACAAAGCTATTCTGAAACATTTCAAATGTCGAACTGGGAAAAAAGAATCCAAAATGTCAAAACTTGACAGCTTGCTACCTGTGAGTGGAAGCAGAAAACAACCTGAGGTGAGCTGTATATAAAGTAAGTGGGGCATTGCAGCATAAGGTCTATGTAGGAAAAGGAGAAGGTAGTGTTCTGGTGCAGCTGTGAGCACATGCAGGTGCCTCCTAGGATGGGGGAAAGAGAAGGAAGAAGAGGGGACCAAACCCATTATTGAAAATTAGCACAAAGAAACGGAAGATACACTAAAACCCAGCGTTGGCTAGATGAAGGCAAATCCAAATTTTCCCTTATTCGTAAGTTTTACTAAGTAGCCTTTCATTGGAGTATTCGCATACATTTGCTCCATTTAGCAGGCATCCCACGCACTTTGTCATCTGCCGCCTCCTTGTCTTTGATCTACTCAGCTCCTCTGCTGTCAGGCTTTTCTGCCCATGCTTTTTGCTGATGGTGCTGATCCTTCACATCAGTTTGTCTCCAGTTCTCCAGTGCTCCCCTGCACAAGCAATCTGAGGCTTCACAGCACTAAGGACAAAATGTCGATATTTAGCCACCTGAAGGAGGCAGGGCAATGCACAGCTGCTCTTAAAAAGATTAAGGAAAGCAGAGGAACCGTAGAGTGTCCAGCTGGTGAAAAGCAACACAGAAACTCCTATTTCTGGAAGCATTTCCCCTTCCCCTCTAGCAAAAGTAGCTGGCAGCAGCATGCAAGCTCCTCTCTCAGAGGCTGTAGCCTCCCAAAGCCCTGACTTGCCAGGCAGGCAGCTTCCCAGAGTGCCAGGCTATCAACAGCAGCCAAAGAGCCTTTTTCGCCCATGTCTAGCCCCAGCCTTGCTGTCACACATAGCTACAGTGGAAAATCTTGTTCTCCCAAATGCCTTCGGATCACCTTCTACTTGTAGAATAGCCAAGTCAGCACAGAAGCTACCTGTGCTTCTATCCAACACTGCACACTGACTTCTCCTTTTAAGGTTGCATGAAGTTTAATCTCATTTAGACCGCATTGTGTACACCAAAATAACAAACTGGTGGATCATCATGACATTTGTTTTGCGTTTTGTAACTCAGTTACCTCACACACTTCTCAGGCATACAAGACCCAACAAAGCACTTGCTTGGAAAAAAATGAAGGGTGAATCATGCTAGTTCTGCATAAACATGTGCCGACAACACAGAAGCAAATACATGAAAGTATCTTCTGTTTTCAGAGTTTGTCGCATGTTGTCTTAGGCACTTTGAACCCTGTTGCAGTAAATAACACACAAAATGGATATAAGCTGCTGCTTGACGTAAATAGCAGCAATGCCATTTATTGCTTACATGGCTCTCGTCAGGACTCTGAAATGCTTAGGAGGAGGGGAGAAAAGAGGGAAGGCAAAACCAAACAGAACTGGCATGCGGGGAAGAAGCTGACACTGGCTTTTTTAATGACCCCCAAAACCACGTTTTCTGTAACAGCACTGCACTGCACTGGTTCCCTTCTGTCATCACTGCCAGCAGGACAATCTTACCACACCTGGTAAAACCTCACCTCCATGATTGCTTACAGGCTACAGGCTCACACTGAGTCTTCCATAGGGCCCTTAGTATTTCCAGTATTGCTGCTAGTCCTGCACTCCTCACTACTGTTTCCAAAAGGTAATTTATGTTGTGCCAGCAACTGAGGCACTTCTAGCAAGAGGAAGTGAGGAGCATGCAATCACACCACTCTTCGTCTCTCCCAGCTGTTTTCCCAGTTTCAGCCAGGTTTTGAAAAGGCAGGAGTCTCCAAGATGTATACTTTCCAGCCAGTCTAATGAGCTCCAACGCCTGGGCAACACCCACTGCCCCCTCCAAAGGCAAAGCAGGGAAGTCGGCCTGTCCATTTCTGGCACTACCCCAACCGAGCACCCCTGAGTCTTGCCTGAGTGTGGCACCACTGGAGCTGTTTGTGGGAAGAAGAAGAGCAAAGGATAAAAACATGTAGGAAAATTGACTAGAAATAAGTGTAATATTCAAAATATGATTTTTGTAACCGTATCAATCAGCATGTAATTAATATTAGTTTGCTTTGGACCCAGATGTAAGTGCACTAAAGAGTGTGCACCACTGCATGGCAATCTGCAAAGGTTTTATAGGTATAGGAAATGACCTGAATAATATAAAGTTCAGTCCTCTAAAACTTTTGCAGATAAAATATACCTCACATCCCTGCCCAACCCTCTTCAGAGATCAGTCTTTCATTCAAAACTAGCATAGTCCAAACACAATGAAACCAAGCCATCAGGTACAAATATAGCCATTTCCAAATTCTTGGGATGTGTAAATGTGTGCTTTATCTCACATTTCAGAGGAGTCTTACACCAACTGCAACAAATGTTGAGAAATACAAGGCTGATGCCTCTTCAGACCTGACTGGGCTACCAAGTAAGATGGCAAGTGTGTTCTGCAAACCATCTGCTTTTTCTCCTCTGAACAGACAGAGTAAAAATGTTTATAGTTATTTGAAAAACTCCTGTCTTACTAGCAACATTCCATGAAAATGCAAACATACACCTTCTTAAACACAGTTTACTTACTTTGGCTAGAATACAGCTTTTACGAGGTATGATGTTTATTACAGGAGTTTCTAAGCTGAAAAAATAGCTGTACACAATTCTAACTAATTCAAATTCCTCAATTTTACAGGCTGCAAGTGAAAAGGAGATATAAGCTCACCCCCGCAGATGCCTAAACAGTAACAATTTCCAATTATTTCCACAGCCAAAAATGCTGTAGTGAAAAACAGTCATAGATGCAGAATCATCATTACAGTTAGCAAAAAAAAAAAAAACAAACCCTCACACGTGTAATAGAACAAAAAATTAACTAGCGGTTTCACCTTAGTAGAGCAAACCCTTTTCTATCTCAAATTTAATACTACTCTTGAATCTACATATTTAACCTTAGTGACAGAAAATAAGAATAAGCTGTACAAGCTGAAAGCATTGCTAGCTGAAAAACTGATGTGGGCTCAATCCCATAGCTCACAGTTGACATTCTTACCCCAATATCTGTCTTAAAGGCAGTGTGAAGGTATCTAGAAGCCCTGTCATGGGTGGGAGAAGATTTAGGGTATCGCATACCAGTGCAACTACTGCAGGCTGTGCCCCGAGCAATCCCCCAGGCAAGTCCCAGTACCGAGGCACAAAGTGGCAAGGTGCTTCTGACCCTGCTCTTTGGAGGCTGCCCAAAGGTGCAAGTCATACGGCCTCCCAGAAGCGGTTCTGGATTCAAGACAGAAAGCCATACAGGCAGGTTAAAAGTTTCCAGAGCCCCCTTTGTTATAGGATGCAAGATCTACCTGACTCTGTTGCGTCAGCCCAGACACGTCCATCGGGAGGATGTTCAGACACAAGCAACAACAGCCAGACAAAGGGCAGACATGGAGCATAAGCACAATCGAGATGTATTACGCCCACTGAAATAAACAGAGCATGTCTAAAGGCTTCTCCCAGATGCATTAAGCACTCACTCATGGCTGACTCTTGGTTTAGACAAAGTCAGTGAAGTTTGCACGATGCCAAACAACTGTGACTGTACTTTCCACTTCACTGTCATGGCACTGGAGAGCCAAGCTCAGGGTGGATGCTCTTCCCAATACCGGCCTGGTAAGGTGTGTATGTATGAGGTGGCAGCTGCAGCACCGACAGGGGACAGGTGGGGACAGCAACATCCCCAGCCATCACCGACCTCTCCCTTTAACCAGTGCCCTGGAGGACTGGAGAGCCCAGCTCTGGCTAGCACAGTCCTCAGCAGTCCTCCCTTCCCCAGGGGCGAAAGGGTTACTCTGCCCAGCTAACTCTGAGGTTAATGTGCCATTAATGAAACTAAATCAGAGTCACTGGATTCTTGGAGAAGAGTGGGACTGTAAAGGTATCAACTTCTCCAAATTTTTTAAATTTAAAGCAGTATCTTCATACCTACCAGTTAGGTATGTTCTCTTAAAACTGTTGTTAAAAACTAAAATATGGAAATGTTTTGTGGAAGTCAGTATGGAAAACAAACTTCATGAAGTTCAGGCTGAAAATGTGTATTAATCAATCTTGCCCTAGTTTCTTGAAACACACAGCTAGATTCTTATCCCATTTAAGCTACCCTGAATTCAGAGCAAGTGAAGATACTGTCACTCAAGCTGGCTTCACAAATATCAGATTTCTTCCATGAGTTCAAACAATCAAGGGCAAAACTTAAACGTACTTGCTTAATGCTTATCCACAATTTGTTGTTAAAAAATAAAACCAAGTACATTTATTGTGGAGTTAAAAAAAACAACATCCCTCCAGTGGCTTATGACCTCTTTCCAAAAGCCATTAGTCAGATACATCAAAGTCACTCTCACCAGAGAAACTGGGTCCATTTTCCCATGCTGACAAAGAGACCAGAAGAGTACTAATATCTGTAGAGCTTTTATCAGCTCACTCAGCCTCCACCTTTATCACTTCCACCAGCTTTATTTGATCTGAATTTGCAGGACAGAAAGTCCTCACTGACAACTATAGGCAATGCATGACCTGGGCAACATCTCTGCAGCATACACTGCAGATGCAAAGGTTCAATAGGCCAAGGTTCATTTTTGTTTAGGTTTTCTGATGGCCCTTAAAAGTTACATACAAGACTTAAAAGGTCTCCGAGTACTCAGAAAATGATAACAGGGTCACAGTTATCCTGTGATGTTTTGAGATTTTGCTTCAGAAAAAAAAAATACTGAGATTGCATACAGACTGTGTATATTCTCTGACAGTCTTAAAATGCATTTTTTTTTTGCATTTACTACTGGGTGTTATTACTTATCTGTTAGACTTACGAATTATCAAAAGCAGAATGACAGAGAAGTTTTTTAAATAAGGCAAGACAGAATAACACCAAAAGTTCTCTAGGAAAGTATCACCTATCACCATGGATAACCCATGCTTCTTGTACAGGACAAGCAACCCCCTCTCACAGTTCTGTCTATCTCCCATCACGCTGCGCCTGTAACACAAAGGTGCTGCTAGGTCTTACTGATGTACAAAAGATGCAGCTGCATTCCTGAAGAGTGGTCATCTTATCCAAGGAATATTCACAGAGGCATAGCTTGCAAGTGAGCAGGGGCTCCAGAGCTAGCTCTCCAGCTTCTGACGTGTCAGCTGTCATGGTGTGAGGACAAGCCTTCCCAGCAGAGCCCATCCGCTCATTGATGGTCCACTCAGCCTAAAAAGAGAAATCAACAGCTGAAACATCCCACAAGCCATGTAGTCACTTCTCATTGACCTGAGAATTCACAGCTCAGATCCGTAACAGCACCTGCTCACCCAAATGTGCTACTTTGGCATCTTGGTGCCAGTCTCACGCTTCAGGCCATTCAAAATTTACCACAGAGGTAAATTTTGAGAGACCACCTCCCCAAAAGGCCTGAACTGGATTGGATTCTCAGAAAATATTCACCATGCTAGTATGAAGCACCTCAGTCAGGCCACTTATCATCAAATTAAAAAAAAAAAAAACAGGCAAACCCAAAAAACCCCAACACTCAGAGATGAGACATGACCAGACATTACCTCTCTTATATGCAACAGTATAGTGGTCAGAGCCCTCACAAAAGTCCTAGGAGCAGGGATCGGACTTGGGACAATAAATTCTTAATTAAATATATAAACTGCATTCAAATGTACATATACATATCACTCTGCCCTTCTGAATGAGTTTCAGTCATACCCCTTACATCCCTATTAATCTTTCAGTCTTCGTTGGACCTGCACAGTTTCCGTGGGAGTCTCCACTCCCACTTTCCATTCCATCTGGTCGCTCAGGAGCTCTCCTGGGCAGTGGAAGGCGACAGCAAGCACAGATTCCCACTTCCTAGGCAAGCTCTTCAAACACTTAGCCTGTAACGTAAGTGGTGGGTACCATGAACTCCACCTTCTCCGTGAGTTGTCACTGAGATAGTGAGCTGGTAGTTCTTTGCAAGAGGGCTGGCAAAAGCATCTAAATCCAGGAAAGGATTTCAGATTGCATGTCCTACTTCATACAGGGCTGGAGCTTAAATCCAAGCAAGTAAGAATATTTCACGTGCTGTCCTCTTTTCTGCACTCTCTTGACTATGACGGACAGCTGTCTGCTCAGGTCCATAGCTTTTGTGCATCCCACTCCCTGGCATCCAGCTCTTCCATCTATTTTATAGGACTCTTAGGCATCTAACTGAGGTTTGTGAACCATGAACTAAGTGCAGTAGCACTTTGACATGGATAGGCTCAGAATAGCTATGTTTCCACCACACATTATGTCACAGCAGTGCTTGAGGAAGAAATTTATATCCTTTGAGAAGCAACAAATGAAAACATCATGCTCACAAGCAATGTCTTCTGACCTAAGCATTTGAAAACACTGTACCATAACCATTAGAAATTTCAAGACCCTCATTCTTACAGAAACACTGAAAGAGAAATTAAAGAGAATATCCTCATGCTTAAGCTGAAACAACGGAAAGCAAATTTTCAGATTTTATTCACCTCAAAATAAGACAGTGGGGGTCAGTGCAGCATTTAAGGCACAGGAAAATCTATTCCCATCCTCAAGAAACTTGGCCCAACTTCCACAGATCTGCTTCTGAATACACTTAGCTGATGGCAAGACAACCTTCACTCACATTTCTTACACGCAGAGACCTGGTGGCTGGCTGTGCACAGCTGCTTGCAGCAGTGCCAAGCAAAGAGTGAAGCTCTACTAAATCTAAAAAGCTGCATCACGAATGGAGGCTGCATGAACACGAAAACAACGAGGATCCAGACCCGTCCACGTGCCCGTCGGATCTGACATTTCATGAGGCAAATGGGAGACTCGAGCCCTTTGGTCCACTTCTGCTTGCCTCCCCTGCAGTCCTGAGCGTCCTCGTGGCAGGGCTGTCAGGTCACATTTGGCAGCACGTCACTGCTGCTGTTTTGTGGCTCCCAGAGCAGTCAGGCCAGCTGCAACCAGTCAGCGTGTACGCGACGTGCCGGCTTGCAGTACCTGCTGAATGCCTCCCCAGAGGAAGAAATTATGGTGCTCATGGAGCTCGAGGGGGCAGCACACGTGAAACCTCACCCCACAGCTCCCACCTCACAACCTGATGCACAACTGAGCCCCATCCCCAGGACTGCCCTGTGAGCTTCACGCCCTGCATTCCCACGGGTCTGCAGGAAGACACTTTCTCTTCAAAAGCCATGAAACCACAACATATCTGTGTGGGAGCACACTTACCCCTTTTCATTTTTACACTTTGTCGTTTCCTAGCCTAGCCTGACAGAGAAGCCATCAGATGTGTGCCTTGGGATGTCTTTCCTGTAAGTATTCAGTTTTAAGGACACAAGAGTCACAGACAAGATTCTGGCAACCAAATTCCTGGCCACGAATCCAAAGCAAACTCTCTCTTTAATGGCTTGCTATCACTAGTTCAAAACATATGCCATGCCTGCATTATTGGTGTAGTCCCC
>VZTL01053030.1:8266-43833 GCA_013400535.1 Scopus umbretta | reverse complement strand
CGGGCGGGTCGGGACGCGAGTCCTCGGGGCCGGGGGCCCTCCCGGCGGCCGCGGGCTGTGCCTGAGGGCCTCCTCCCCGGCCGGCCTGGGCGGGAGCCGCTGACCGGTTCTCCGAGGCCGTGACGGGTTATCAGAGCGATAACTTGCGATGTAGCTGCGGCGGCAAAAAAGCAGGAAAAAAAAAAAGCCTGCATCCGCGCTGACGGCGCGCTCGTCGAAGGGGACACGAAAAGAGGGTCCTGGCCTCCGACTCCTGGTGCAGGAGGATGAGAGCCTAAACCCGCGCTCCGCCGTGGCGCGATGCGGTTCCATAGGAGCGGTGGCGGGGCTGCCCTCGGAAGCGCTGGCCGCTTTCCTCCGTCTCTGCGCTGCTCTTTTTTGTTCCTCCCAGAGCCTTTTGGAGACGGTGCTAGTGATTGTGCTTTTGTCTCTCGCTAGATATGGATAACAGGAAGGATGAAAAAAGTAGGACGCTGTGTGCAACTTCACAAGAAGGGCTGAAAGTCCAAGGTAGGCATTGCTGATCTGTTGCCTTGCTATGGCGTTCCGTGTGTTCTCCTTTATGTCAGTCACCGTGTTTGACCCTCATGCTGAGCGTTGTCACTTGCTAATGGGAGTAGGCCCTGGCACACTGGAAGAGGGGAAAACCCCACAACCAACCCCTCAAAACAGGGGCTCATTGTGTTTAAGTTCTGCGAAGGGTCGCTTTTGCAAACCATAGTTAGTAGCACGCTTGTCACTGTTGCCTTATGTTATCCTAAGGAGAGGAGAAAAGGAAACGAAAACGCAGTAGAAGCAGATCATCATCCATTTCATCCACATCGTCTTCTAGCACTACATCCACTTCCTCCTCATCACGCTCATCATCAAGGTCGTCGTCTTCAAGTAGCAGAGGTAAGCTACCTCCATGCATACACGTGATGTTTATCAGTTTTGATAGCACTCCTGGAAGCGTTTAAAGCTTTTTTTATAAACATGGCTAGACCACCACAGAGTGACAGGGTAGAATACCAATACTGTATGTTCGGAGTGTTTCTCTCGTAACCCTTGCCTATATAACCTTACCTCCTGTAAAGAGGTATCTTAACACAACATATTAAATGTTCTTGCATTAATTTAAGTAACTTCAACAACAGAAACTGCCATTCAAAGAAATGTTACTTTGTAACAATATGCTGTATCTATCTAAAATGCCATTATACTTTCAAAACACAGATCTTTTTCTGCTTCACCCGTCTATCTAGACGAGGGTTGGGGTTTTTGATTTAGTCTTACTTTCGTCTTAACATTTTAGGCATTTAATTTTGAGGACTCACGTCAAGTTTATTAATACCAACGACCAAGTTCAATGGGAACACATATGCAAGCATTGCAGGATTAAGACTTTCCATACTGAGCTGTTGCTTACTTAAGAGGGCTTGGGGTAGATGCTGTCTGGGAGTCAGTGCAGATTTTTTTCTATGGGTATAACTTGTGACATCGAGGGGAACGTATTGCTGATTATATCAGGACTGCATTGTTTTGATGTTCTGTATCAAAATATTTGGTATCACTGCAGGTTAAGTGACCAAGTTGCCATTTTTTAGCATCAGGCTAAACACTGAAGCGTATTTTATCCTTTTTTTACTATGATTGGGAAGAACTCTAGTATGAACTGGAGTTCTCCTGGTGAAAAGTCTAACATCAGGGTCGGTTGAAACTTCACCATCTGGTACAGGACCTCATATTTGTGACTGTGTATTCCACAGTTTAACAAAGACTTAGTTCTGCTTCTCTTGAAGCAGATTTGCACCCCTATGGAAACATTACTTGTTCTCATACTTCAGTGGCTTGATACAATGTATCTGACATAAATTCTGAAAATATTCAAATCTGCGAACTTGTACATTTGATGGGGGGAGGTCTTCCTTTCTTCTTGAATGAATTTTATCCTCTGTGATACACTCTAAACTCTAAAAAGAATTAAAGTGTCATGTCAGATGCTGACTGTGTGAACATGCTTGGCATGCTCAGTGGTTCATCTTTTGGAGGGATGTCAAGAAACATGTATCTGAGGGGAAAAAATAATTCTGAATTAGGCTTAAGTTGTCAGTCTGCATGCTCAGAGATTTGCTAAAACTTTACAGCTATAAATTCCCTAAGTTTTCCCATTGACAGGGGAGAGCAGACAATCTAGCAAAAATGTCCTATAAGGACATGCTTAAACAACTCTATTTACTCTGTCTAGACAAGAAAAGACATGAGGTAATTGAGCTAAGACAGATATATAGGTGTAGGTAGTTGCCACTATGGAGAGGAAGTGAAAATTGTTCTGTGACTTTCAGAGCAAGGAATAATGACCTTAAATTGGAACAGGAGGGATTTGAATTGGATGTAGTAAAAAGACATCCTTTGCAGCAGAACAGTGGAATAGCTTGCCTAACCTGCAGTTAAAGACCTTGAATGACAAAGGTTGCCCCAGTCTCAAGTGCCAGGCACAGCAGGAGTGAAGGTAACATTCCTTGGGATAGCAAAATGGAGTTTTCTTCTCTGTGTTTCTCTTTTCTTATTTAGTGAGTGCAGCTGTAACTCTGGCTGTTAGACACTGGGTAGGGGCTGGGAAAACCGAGAGAGTGGGGGGGAAGCTGCATCCTGCTCTCTTGAGCTGTATGCCCCACCCGTCTTCTCCAACCTTGCTGGTAACATGGGTTATATGGAAAATTAAGCTCACCTGAATGCAAAAAGGACACACTTTGCTGTGGAAAAAGAGACATCAGGATACAGAGACTGGGAACGCACCTTGTTAGGTGGAGCTGGGAAGGGGGTTCCCCTCAGACAGAAGACAAGCAGGCAAATCAGTGCTAGAACGAGGCAGGTAGGGTGGCCGAGTACGGAAACAGACTGAGCTACTGAAGAGGCCGTATGGCAAGGGATCGCAACTCGGAAAGAGTGAACAAGAGGAAAAGATGGCCTGGCTTAGCCTCGGAAGTCAGCGGTTCAGTGCAGAAGTCTAGAGAAGTTCTTCTAGGGTTTGTGGTCACGAGAACCGTGGCTAGGGTGGTGGGAGATAAGAACTAAGTCTGGAAGAGATGTGGGCAGAGGGATAACACTGGGCAAGTGTCTGTTCACCATAGGGTACTGATTTTCAGAGTCTGGAAGGAAGCCCCGTGTTCTTGAATGTACCCCTTCCCTGACTGGGCAAACATTTGTAAAAGCCCTCTGGCCAGGTATACCATCCCCTGTGGGCGCTTAGTCCAGGCCATTGTTACCAAGAGACCGAGCGTGGTGATAGAATTACCATTTTTATGATTTCCTCTGACACGCTTGTGCTGCATTTGTCATTAGGAGGCCAAAAGAAGATTGCTTGGGCAGCCTTACCTTAGCCTTTCTAACTTTTGAGTCTGGCTGTGCTCTGGTATATTCCTGTAATGTTATCTTTTGCTTGGAACTTATTGTAAAGAAACTGCAGAGCTGATAGCGTGAAGGCAGCCTGTTGGGAGACTAGTAAGCTTTTTCACAACCTCTCTAGGTTTACAGTCCCATAGTCAAAGCTGGTGCTTTAAAATCGGCTTCCTCACATACCAGTCATAGTATAATATTTAAAATCTATGATTGGCTTATAGAACTTGTGGATTTTTGCTTTACGAAATTTACTAAAAACCTTGAAGTTGGCAGGTGAGCTGAGTAAGTACAAAAAGTTTTTCATTTGCCTTGAACAGTGATAATATTTTCAGTGGTTTGTCAGCCCCAACAGTACTTTTTGTTGCAGCCTCTTGACAGTCACGATCCCTGGCTATAAAACAGATATTTGTTGAGCATAGCTGCAGAAACAAGAGAAAAGTATTGCTTCTATTAATATAATACATTGGTATAAGTAATCACCAAGTAAATCGGGTATTTGCAGTTTCCATGTTAGACCAGTAAGTGGCAGTAAGTTAGTGCGTTGCTTTTCTCAGGGCTGGTTTCAACCAGTGTTAATATATATAGCTGAATTAAAGCATTTTCTCCTTATGTTTTACATTTCTGTATGCCCTATCTGTAAAACTAAATGCCTTTTTCAGAATGCTAAACTTACAGGGTTTGATTCTGGTTTTTTGTTTTTTGTTTGGTTTCTTTTTTAATTTTAGATTCTCCTAAGTCTAAATCAAAGAAAAAGAAAAAAGAGAAACACAACAAAAAGGTAAATGATGACAAAGAGAAATAAGTAGTTAACAAGCAGAAAGTAGTTCTTCATATTTCAAGAACCTTAAATGTCATGTAAGATGTAATGCTTTTGTCTGCGGCTATGTAAATCTAAATCGTGCTTTTAGGGTTACAGTAGGTGAGCTGATAGGTTGGCATATACTTGACTGTATACTAAAGGAGAAATAGTTTAAAGGTTCCTTCTGCCAATCGTTGCTGGTCCAGCTAGAGTTCAGAGTAGTCTATGAAGAAGAGAGAATTGGGGAATCTTGATAACTTTATAGAATTTGTCAGAAGAAACTATTTATAGTCAGTGAGAGAGCAGTAGACTCTGCTGTTGTAATTTGTCATTTTATTAGGACCTTCTGTTCAGTGATTTTTACATATTTGGGTTACATTAAAAGAGAGAGAATTGGGGATCAGCCCGTTTCTGTTTCTCAAGATCTCAAGGGTTGCTAACCCTGCTGCATTACTTTCTGGGTACTTCACATAGTACCTATTCAGCAGTGGTAAGGGCAAGTAGGAGTGGCTGTCTCGACTAGCCAGGGCATTGAGAGCTACTTGGGGATTTCTGGTTTTTGCCCTTGTGAGTCTATAAGCGTACGAGTATGTCTTATACTTGTAGAAAAGGAAAAAAGAGAACAAAATGAAGAAAAAGAAAGAAAAGAAGAAAAAGAGAGAGAAAACAGGACCTGTTCAGCTTTCCAAGGTATGCTTGTGTGAGTCTGAAGTCCCGTTACATTTCTCATCTAAACACTTAATCTGTCCTGTCATAAAAATATTTGTAACACCACCGGTTTTGTCATCAGCACATAGAATCCTATCTCTATTGTTTTGGATAGTTAGGAAGTACGAAAGATTATTGTCTGTAATTTTATTTAAGATCTGTAACGTTACAAAATAAAGCAAAGCTTATGTCTTTCTAACGTGTGATCTCATTTTAGTTCTTTAAAAACAAAAAGAAGAATGAAAACTACAGCATGATAACTGGAAAGAAAATTAAGATGAGAATAAAGAAGACGAAGAAGGATAAAGAGGTAAGAGTTAAAATAGTCTATATTTTCCAAAGGGAAAATACTGTATCTTTTCATATTTCTCTAATAGTAGTCTTTTGTAGAAGAGTCACTCTTACAGTCAGGAGTTGTAAACTGAATGTAGCTTCTGATGTGGCTGTGATGCCATCTGAGAAATTGTAATTCATTCTTTTGGCAGGTTTTATGTTATGAGTGGGTTTGAAATACTCAGGCGTGAGTAGATAAACCAAAGATGCTTGTGCAGGCTCTTAGAATTTCTGTCTGTAATGTTTAGCGGATTTGTGGCCTTCTCTGTTGATCTAATTTGCACTGGTTTTAATTGTCCTCATCTTCTTCCAGTCTCTTGAGATGAGCTGTGGTACTCGCTGCTCTACTGTGTTTTTCCAACGCATGCGAGGCTAGCCATTGTTTAGAGAGGAATTTTAAAAAGACGATAGTAGTATTAGGACCGTGTGCTCATGCATTCTTTCAGAGCAGTCAAATGTTTTTGCTGAGATACCCAGGGAAAAAGATACCATGAATAGCATTTTGTGCTATTGGTGTGGTTGTTTGGACTCAGCACTTTAATACGTTCACTTTTCTCAGCAGTTTCCACACCTTAGAGTGATCTGCAGAGGGCTTCTGGTACTGGTCTGTACGTGTTAAAAGTGTTACTTTGCTGAGGTATCCAGTTTGGTGGATTCAGCCGTAACGGCTCGTTCTATAGCTACCAAAGCAGACCTGAGCATTCCAAGTTAAATTTGATGAAAAATACATTATCTTCCTTCTGTGGCACTGAAGTTTGTGATAAATTATGCTGAATACTCGCTAGCCTTATCCCAGTAACCTGCCTGTTACAATATTTGATGTCAAATATTTTATGTTAATCCTTTTTCGATTGGTGTCCATGGCCATGAACATGCTGAATTGAACAACATCCATTGTTCACAATATTTTAAGATTCTATTATTGTTTTATAAACTGTGATTTTAAAAACACTGGAAACAAGTGTTTTGACTGTTCGGGCCATCTTTTATGTAAAGAAAGAACCTAAATTCATGGTTCCCTTTCTGTTATGCTGCAAGCTACTGTTTATGCGTAGAAAAAATGAGACTTCCTAAAGCACAAGATTTGCCGTGTGTACAGTGAAGGTTGCCTCAGACACCAGAGAATTGCATCCGTTCTGCTTGTGAGTTCCCTCCTGAGCAGGCTGTGAGCTACATGATGACAGCCCAGTGAAGCCTCCACGGGGAGCCACTTAGAAAATGTATCATGAAATAGTGACAGTGACGGCGTGTCTCCTATAACATCTCTCCCGAGTACCCATTGCCTTGCACTTCCTGCAGGCACGCACACCTAGCTGGTAGCTAGTCATATCCAGCTGTTTGAATGGGGTAGCATTTGTTGTGCAGTGTGCCGAGGTGTGGAAGCTCCACAGAAAGCAGGGTTATGCCACCTGGGATGTGAAAGCCCTACAGAAAGCAAGGCGATGCAGCCTTGGTCTACCGAGTACCAGTCTGTTAAACTGCTGCCTCTGCTTTTCTGCTCTCCAGAGAGACCGGAACCGTGCAGAACTCCTTGAATTTCTGAACTCTGCTTTATAATGGGAAGAGTGATGACCAAGGACTTGTAAATATACCAAGCCAACGATCATCATGCCTAGCAAAACACTAAAGGGAAACTCAGGGAAAAGGATGCCAAGTTTGACAAGACCAGACTCTCCTGCTGAGAAGACAATCGGGATGTCCTTTTGTAATGGCAAAGTGAAGAGTAACTGATAACTTGTTAATCAAGATCCATGTCCTCCTTTTGAGATCCTAAGGTAATAGCCAGGCTGTGGTGTTTTAGAAGAGCCTTAGAGTATGTTGTTGCCAATGATAAGAAATGACACGCTGAAGTCAAATAATGTACTTTCTCTCCTAACTGCATGCAGAATGCACTCTTGATTTCAAATGTCGTAATGTTTTCAGTAGTTTAAGCAAAGCAGAGTATTTGTAAATGTCTATTTGAAAGATGAGGCGTTTCTATGTGTTTATTTTTTCCAGTAGTGGTTTACTTGTCCTAAAGAGCAAGTTGATCTTTGCAAATAGAACGTGCTTTTACATAAATGATTTTTTGACAGTTCACTCGCTAATACTTTCTTTCAGAGTTTGTGAATGATCTTTCTCTGGACAGTTTATTGCTCTCTTTCCCTAGAAAGTGTAACAGTAAAATATTCTAGAGCAATAATGGTAGCTGAATGATATTTTTTATCCTAAAATAGAAGCAGGAAAGGTCTTTGCTTTTGTTTATCTGCATCAGCTGTTCAAAGCTCACACTAGATAGTTTACCCCCCCACATCTGGAGTTGCAGTTCCTAGACCTAAAAACTCTGGAGTTCTGGCCTGCCTTTCTGAGCCCGTGAGCCGCGTATCAAATCTTCCTCTGTCTGAAGTGCGGCAAGACACGTTTTGCATATCTTAGTCTAGTGGAAAGAGAAAGAGCCGTAGGAATGATGCCGAGGCAGGCAGTGACAGTGACCCTCCATGTGTGTTGGCAGGTGAGACAGGTCTGGAGATGCAGCCAGACCCCAGCATTAACTTGCGTGTGTGTTTGTGTTAACCATGGTAGTTTGCTCAGTGCTTGCTCATGTCCTTCTAGAGCCTTGGCTTTGATTACCCAGCAGGCCCCTGCGTACATAACCCTGATGTGGCAATTCCACTTGAATCCCTTGTGTAGCAAGTGCTCCTTGGGAACCATGATTTAGGAATACTTGGATAAAGGAGTCAAGGGTAGTTGACTTGGACAAGACTATAAGGTGTACAGTGGTCAGAGTGTGGGGAGTTCATTAAAGAGCAAACAAACAGAAAACTTCTTGCGTCTGTGTCTGCCATGGTGTTTTAAGTAAGTCTGAAGATTTGTACCATTGCTGAAGGGACAATTTGAAAACTGTTTTGATGTGTGAAACCTTCTGAAGATGCTAGAATCCTGTCTTTTCCCTAGGTTTTTTTTTTGTCGTGAAACATTTTGCAATTGTTGCAGAGATGTGACTCTGTAGAGACAAAAGTCCTGATCCAGAAAAGCAAGTCCTTACATCCTTGTCAACATAAAACATGAAAACACATAGGTAAGAACTGGAGTTTCCTTGCCTTTTAACCTGGTGATGGAAGTTTTTTTTTTGGAAGCAGTGTTCTGAAACATCAGTAGGGGAAAAAACAAAGAAAAAAAAAACCCTCTGCCTTTTTTTTTTTTTTTTTTGTGGGGATCATGCCTTGATTTGTGCTACTTTGGTGTCTTCTAGCTAGCAATGCCAAAGCATCTTGCCCAGATAAGCAGCTTTCATCTCTGCACTTCTGTTAACAGGTTTAATCCAAAACACACTCTTAGAAGACACACTATCATCCTTGACATTCCCTAGGTTATATTTTATGTAAAGATAGTATGATTTCCTAAAAACTGGGGGGGGCGGGAATTAGAAATTTGGAAGATAGAAGAAATGCATTGGTTGGAAGGTTCAGACTTAATTGAAATAATCTGCTTTGTGCTGCCTTATTCAAGATCAGTCAAGATCGTAAAAACTCCATTGTTCCACGCTAGTATGGAAAAGGCAAAGGACCTTTAGTGATATGATGTGGTCTGTTCCTCTTTTAGGGTTTTGGTAGTTGCCAACTCTGACTGTATAAAAATGCACAGACCGCTTTTTTTTTTTTTTTTTTTCCCAAATAAAAACCCCAAACCTTTTTTCTTTTGGCTGTTTCAGGACAGAGGAATTTTTCCTGTTCAGTTCTGACATGCTGGATATGCCTTGGTGATGATTTAAAGTGTTTCTATGCTAGCATTTACTTCTAAGCTATCATTTCTTTCAGAAAGCCAAGCTGTTTAAGTTCTGTGGCAGTGATTCAGTTTTATTCTATCCTGCCAAGCCAGTGGTAAGTGCTGTCTGAAACTTCCCAGCAGTTGCTGCTTTTATAAGTCTCCTTTTCTTTCCTACCCATCTCCATGTAGATTCTCAGGTTTCTAAAGAGGTTTCAGTTCATGCTGCATCCTTTCCTCCCCCATCTTTCTCCACAAGCACTGAGATCACGTGCATCTTCTTGGGACTGAGTATCTTTGAGGCTGCTGTTTGGAGCTGGCCACCAGATTCCAGTCTCCCTAGTGAGCACATGCCCATACAACCAGCACAGTTGTCCATGCCTTGCCACCTCAGGAAAGAAGTTTAATTTTGTTGACCTTTTCACTAAAGCATAGCTTCTTAAATACTGCTTCAGACTACTGTTGTGGCAGCTGAACCAAAGCCTGAACCAGATGTGAAGGTTATGACAGTAAGGTAAGAGATGTAGAGGAATGTGAAGAAATACAGACTGAGAAATTTGCATCAGGGAACTGTGAAGCGGCGTGGGATGTCGACCTGATATGCAAATGGCTGATAGAGAGCCTTGCTACCAGGTCTCAAAAAAGTGCGTATCGTGGGGGAAGATGAAGGCTGGAACAACAGAACAATAGAAAAGGTATGATGTAGGGATGGAGGGAGACTGCTGCTGTCAGAAGTCATGGAGTGGAGCAGAGATCAGGTGATAAGGAAGGGGCTGCAGAAGAAGCTTACCTGGCTGGACAGGTTGAGATTCTTGCTAAAATGCTGTATGATGGAAGTCTTTCAGACGTGAAACCTACTTTTGTTTGTTTGTGTGTGACAGTCTTCCCTATCACACCCACTGTCTGTGTCCCTGCACTGTTTTCCATTCTGGGAATCATGCAGAACCTAACTGAATTTTTTTAACAACAGAAATACCAGAAGCAGAAGTCACTGGGGTGAGAAGGAGGGGAAGGATATATTCTCTGAGCTGCTGCTGCTGCCATCCCCATCCTTCTTGGCACCGTTCTTTCTAAGTATTCTATCCCATTTACAAAAAGTTGTGTCACAAGCAGCAGAATTGGTAAGACTCAGTGCCTTGATTTGTGCCTGTTGCTCTTTAAGCCCTTGCTACCTTGCCACTAGTCCTACCTCCTGCTTGTGTGCTGTACTTAGGCAGGCATAAATGTAGAAGGGCTGCGTGGCTTTCATCGATCCCATGGTGGAGGGTGCTCATTTGGACCTCCTGGATCTAGTGAGTAATTGTAATTGGAAGATACCAAAAATGAAGCAGGAAAGGAACCAGGTGTTTCTGAAGATCTCTCCACAGTTGATACAACTGGTAGTAGTAGTCCCAAAAGTTACCAGAAGGGGATGGAGCACAGTTATGTAAGTTTCTTTTCTTATGCAGGGAAAACAGGCAAAAACCCAAACATGAAAGAATGGTTGATGCAAGTAATTAAGTGATTCAGCCAGTTCTCATGGGCAATGCCGTTCTTTGTTACTCTTCTTTCGTTTGTGATTTGCCTGAACTTGAATTCTTTGCCTGTGCAAAATTGTACAAGAGATCAAGATGAGAAAATACCTATAAATACCACTTTGTCTTGGAAGTACTTGCCTCCATTGGACTAAGATGTATCATCCTGCAGGGCTGAGTGGGGCCTGCAATTTTGATACCTGTTCAGTATTTGGTATGGTTAAACTTAGTTGTGCTGTTTTGATGCACTTGGATGTTTCATGCTGCGGGAATACATGAGCTTCCCAGTCATCCTCTGCAGCGGAAAACTGAGTGAGCTCTATATGCAGGGCAAAAGCAGAAGTCAGAGAAGCTGAAGTAACTTGTCCTTGGGGTCACCTGCTGACCCTGCCCTGGTGAGGTGTGGGTGGGGGCCTTGACCACTGGATGGAGCTCTGATATGCTTTGTTGCAGGTGTTAAAACATACTCCTCCTTTGGTCTTTGCTGTGCATATTTAGAAACAAGTTTCCAAAGTTCTTGCTCAACTCTCAAGGTTGGGAGCTCCACTCTCATTTGGGCACTCCATGAAATGGCTGGATTTTAAGTGGTAGCGGGTCCTCCTGAAGGATATGAGTGAGGTCTGGACTCACCTGAAAATCCTCCAGTCTGCTACTTGGCTGTATTTGAAGCTGTAGGGTGATAAGCTTTTGAGGACCTGCTTCTTAAAATTACTGGCAAACACCCAGACTTCTAGTTCCATCTTTAGACAAATGAATCATCAAAATTACTGCCCAGTGTAGAGGTCATGATTTATTTGGCTGTTGACAGCAGGGTTTTTTTTTATGCTGCCTGTTCAATTTTGGTCTTAAATTGTGATTCACAAGGAGTATGAAACATCTCGTGCTTTCTGAGGGAATAGCAGGACATGGTGCTGAGGGCTCTAAGGAAGCGTGTTTTTAGCCTTTTCAAGCAGTGTGAAGAACATCATTAATATCCAGTCTGATAAGTGTACCTCAGTCGCAGAGGCACAAAGTTGACAACTGTTCTGATACCAGCATGCTCCCTGGTGCCACCTTCCAATAAGGTGCTAAACACTACAGCTAAAACACCAGCTAACATCAGTTGTGTTCATGGTGCTCTCCATTCATGAGCTGTTCTCTGGGTGACTGCACTGTGAGAGAAAAGTAGTGCGAGAGTGAGGAATCTGTATTTGTCAGGAGAGGCCTGGTTAGAAAGCTGCTGCCTGTTTCCCGGTTAATCAATGGGAAATCAGCCAGCAGGTGGCATTGGTGTCCTGCTGGACTGTCACAGAATGTTGAGGGTTTTTTTGTTTTGTTTTAAATCTTTGGACATTGGCTTTGCACTTTCTTATTCTGAAACCCGATAATTAGCCTGCAAAGACCTAGTTATGTGTTGTTTATGGGGAACATTTGTTACTGCTGTCCTATGAATTTCATCCAGTCTCTGTTCATTTCTTGCTCTTGGCTATGTTGTGGACAGACAATAGTCTCTCCTGTTGGTGCTTGTGTGCCAAAGGCAGAAGGAAGCCTTTAACTTCTAAGCAGTTGAATGCAACAGGAGCAAGTTGCTGAGAGCCAGTAGGGACCTGGCAGGACCAGGTGTTCTTGCACCATTCCCACCTGGGGCTGCTGAGTTCTTCAGAAAACTGTGCCCCGCTCTTCTCCATCTCTTAAATAATTTCAGACCTCCAGTGCCAGAAACCTGAGGAATATTTCACTGCTACTGCTTCAATCCATATCTGGTTATTTAAATAGTCTTCAGACTAAATTAGGTGCCATCTCTTGCTTTAGGCAACCTGACACTGCAGAGAGTAAGGTTGGAAAAGGTACTGCACGTGGACTGTGACGTGATAGAGGCCCCTCAGAATACAGCATTGTGATCACTAAAGAGGTATAATTGAGAGTTGATACTCTGATGTAGAAAATACACGTGTTCTTTCCCACATTCTTTCTGCAGTATCTGCTGCTGGGTCAGATTAGATTTATTTGGTAGAGGCAAAATGTAATTGTGACTATAGAGGTGAGATGCTATAATCTGGTTATCTAGCCAAGACCCTAAGAAGTTACACTTTTGTGATGCGTACAGTATAGACAGGTAACCATAAATAGCCACATAATTCACTGTGCTTCTTGTAGCCCTTTTCCTTGGTTTTCTGTCATGTTTATCAAGATCTCATCCTGCAAAGATTTTCCCTTCATTTGAGAATATCTTTGTGCAGCAACTGCACAGAAAATACATGGTAGTTATTGGGAGACCTGGGCCCACGACCCAACTCTCAGGGCCAGCACAGTAGCTTTCTGATGTAAGCCAGCTTGAACTGTGGCTTGTCTGATCATACAAAGGGAACAAACAAGAGGTCCCTTGTGCTGGTAGCCCACAGCATGGACGGCAGTACCAGGGAAAGGCAGGCACCGAGATGACGATGTCTCTGCCCAACACAGATGGGTGGAACTGGGGGAGGCTCAATCGCCCTGCCTCTGTTGCAGGGCACAACCAAAAAGGCATTGACTCATGCACTGCAGTGCTTTTCAGAATGCTTGTGGGGCAAAACTGCAGTGCATTGTCCTTTATCGGGGAGGTGTAGCAGAAGACAGGAATAGCAGAATGGCCATCCAGTCAAGGCCTAACCATCCACAGTTTTCCTCCTGGGAGAGGACTATAGCAATGTTTTGGGGAAGTAGCATAAGGCACAACACAGAGATTTGCTTGACCACAGCTTCTGGCAAGGACTGGCTTAAGCCCTGTGCTGTGGGCTGCATCCTGACCACTGTGGTTTACTAGCGCTCTGAACTCGCATAGTCCCCTTTTGGAACCATTCATCTGTCTGACCTCCAGAATGTGCTGAGCAATGCAATCCATATTTCAGTAATACTTTGGGGGGCGGGGGGGGATACTTCCTTTTGTTTAACACATGCATGCTTTGCATGTACAAGGCTCTGCAGAGGGAGCCCTGAGCCATCTGGGGCCATCTGCTAATATTAAGGTGTTCTAGTATCCAGGATCAGGTACAGAATCAATAGAAGTGACTCAAAAGTATCTGGAGACAAAACATTCATTTTGTCACTTATATCTTCTCATGTCGTGGTAATACTTGTTAACGTAAGACGTGCTTGGAAGCATGTTGATGAAAACTTCAATTCAGGGTTGCATCTGTAAACCACTTAGCGTCAGAGAATTTCAGACCTTTGCAGTTGTTTAATCCTGGTTATTTATCACCTTAAATCTTGGGATCTGTTTGTAGCGGTAGCAAGATAGAAGGCAGGCAGCTGCATTTGTAGCCTGTAGAGAGAGAGGATGGGGTTTTTTGTTTAGATCAAGTGCCTTTGCCATTCTTGCCTTCCTCCTTTGATACACGCACAGTGCACAGGAGGGCAGTGGAACAGCTGTTGTGTTTTGCTAGATGTGGACAGATTATATTTCAGGAGATCTTTAATTAAAGACAAGTACAAAAAATTGTTTTCTATTTCACAGCTTTGCTTTAATTCTCTGAGGTTCCATGATGAAATGTATAAACAGTGCAATCTCAGCAGACAGGTATTTCCTGCAAAGCCTACTCCAGTTCCCCACGGCGTGATAGCTGTCTGAACTATATGCTGATATGGGTGAGGAACCTCACCTCCTGCACACCTTTGCCGGCTACCCAGCCTGTGGGCCAGGCTCAGCTGTAGAAGCCATAGAAGCAGGGCCGCATAGTCTCTCTCTTGAGCGAGTCATGGCTCTGAGGAGTGTTAGTCCCTTGAAGCCGAGCAGTGCAGTGCAGCTGCTGTAGAGGTGTTGCCATTACTTGTTAGTCTAGTCAGTCTGTCCCTTCCTAGGTGTAACAACACCCTTTGGACAGCATAACGCTGTCAGTAATGGGGCAACAGTGATGCTCTGGCTGATACCAAGATCCTTGCTCAGTTTTGAGAGAATGATTGAGGATTTAGAATGATTCCGGTTCAGTTCACTTGTTTGCTTGTTAATGATGTGCTGCTATTTCACTCTTTATTCTTCTTAAGGAACTGACACTGCACTAGCTCTCAGGAGGCACGAAGAACAGATCAGAGAGTCACATCAGGGCTGTGTAGAAATGGGTTTTTTCTGCACTAGCAAATAGTGCAGCTCAGGAGGAGCAGAGCTGTAGAGTAAGACAGTTGTCAATGAGGACCTGATGTTCACACGACAGAGCTTTCATGAAGGTTTACTTCCAACTAGCCTTAGTCCAGCTTTATGGTCTGTGAGCCAGCTGCAGTGGACCATTTGGGTTAGCGTCATCCAAAAGCAATCTAGTTTGCCCACTGTGCCTGCCCAGTGCCATGGACCATAGCACAGTCGGTGGGGACAATCAGGAGTTCCATGCTCCTGATTTAAACTATAATGCTAATTTAGCCACACAAAACGTGGAATTAGGACAAGGCAAACATGGGTGGGTAGTTGTTGCTGCATGCTGTGACTGAATGATCATTTATGGTTCAGTCTACAGCATTCCTAAGAAAAATGAGCACCACAAGCACAGTGCAGCAGTTGTGCATCCTAAACCACCTCCCCAGCTCCGCTTCAGTACGTGCTGGTGCACATGCAATGCAGAAGGTCACAGTCTCCAAGCAGCTGGCTACAGGCAAACATGATACTACTTCTATACCTTTAAGAGTACTAGATAGCATGTAGTAAAAATAGAAACCTCATAGCTTGGTATCTGAAGATCCCTTTATCATCAGATGCTACTGTGAGCCCAGTGAAACTTGTAGAAGAGGTACAGGGAGAATGATACTCTTTAAAAGTTTGGATTACATTTTATTGTGGAAACAGAAATTATAGGTAAGGTCGCAGGCACTGCCACAGCCTGGCCTCCATAATGTAACATGGCTTTGACGCAAAGTTCAGATTTGTCTCCCTTTCCTGGCTGTTAAATGAGAACAGTATCTCCTAGCTGGAGGTTGTTAATGAAGGACACAGTAGGACCACAAGCTGCTGTGATAGTGTGGACACCCTTCAGGTGATTTCCTTGGCTTTGGCCATTGGTGTAGGCAAGTTAGTTACTCCTGATTCTCCTTAGGAAAGGGTGAGCACATTACAGACACTGTACTATAACAAAGAGCTGTCAGTGTGTCAGAATGTCCTGTCTCTCCCAGCAGTCCCTCAAATATTGCATCAATACAGTTAATACTGAAGGTGTCAAAATAGAACATGAGTGCAAATAAAGTGACTACAGAGCTGTAGCATGAAATTCATGAACTCATGTCAGCCTTCAGTACCATACAGTGGCTTGCAAATACATATATATAAAGAAAAAATGGTTAACTATTTTCCAAACAAGAATTTTTCTGCAAGTTGTGGTGATCCTTGCTAGAGATCCCACATCTTCTAGACAGCTAAGGCTATGCTAAGTTTGTCAAGCATTTGTTTCTACTTCATATACACAATCACATTACTTCACAAGGACATACAGCTGAAAACCACCAAGCTGATTGTCAGAAGGCTTTAAACTCTCCCTCGTTGACCTAGAGTTGAAGTAGCCCATCCCAAACTGGATGCTCTCATTGGAAGCCCTGAGTTTTTGATTAAAAGTGATTCTGCTTTCTGTCCCTAGGAGGGTTGCTGGCAGCAGAGTTTACCAAGGGACTAGAAACTACAGCCTGGTTCTAGTAAGAAAGCCTTATGTTCAATCTTAGATAGCCCAGAGGGCTATCCCACAGTCTTAGAGAGCTCTTAAGGGTTTGATCCTGATCTTTGTTTTATGCTGCCCTCCCCCATTTCTGGGAGAAACTGCACATTTTTACTCTAGGATATGTTTCATGTGCTGGAATTCTTCCCAGAGTTGGCACAACTTCAAAGGGTTTCGTCTTGGCTGTAGTACCCACATGTTGCTGCAAAGATCCCCAGGGAAAAGAGTTGGAAATGGGCAAAAGAACAACAAAGCTACAGGGTCCTCAAGGAGGCTATACCCCACTGGGATGATTCCCCAAAAGCCAGTCATACAGGGAAATCCCTCTCTTCCTTCCCCGTCTCCTGTTGGTCACCACAAAGCATCCTAGCCCTTGGCTTCTCTACAGGACCCATGACTTTCACAGCATGCCATTCTCTTTCCTTTGCTGATGAGAGCTCTCCCTACAGATGCTGAGTTAGGGCCCCAGTAGCTTTTCTTCAGCAGCCTTTTCCTGTTTCTTCAAGGTCTCGGCAGAACCATGCTGGCCTACAAGCTACTCATTTTGCATTAAAGATTCTTTTGTAATAGTATCCACTCACTGGCCAGCAGCTTGTGATACTGGAAAGCGCTCTTGTGAGCATTCATGAGAGAAGACAGAGGGCACAAACCTTCATCTACCACAGCCCTTCAGTCACTCAAAGCAGCAACTTGTTAAAATGATCTCAACTACTGCACCTATATGGAGAGCCCAGTAGATGAATGCTGATTCCCTTCACCCCTCTCTGTACATTGATACTTCAGTACTCTTTCAGGCTTAGCCATAAACATTAATTTCAGCCCACTGACTTACTACTGGGATGTGGGATGGGAGCACTTACCTCAGCAACACAGAACACTGAGGACCAAGAACAGCATTTGACACAGCACTCATTTATCCGCCTGTCTATCTACACAGCAGGTTGTTACATTTCTAACTACTCTGCAGGTGCATGGTTCAGGGGGTTCTGAGCCTTGAGAAAGAGAAAATACCCAAGAAACCTGAGCATGCATAAACTAGTTGCTGTGGAATAATATTGGTCTTTCATCTCAAAAAGCTTGAGTCTGTTTCTACTCAGGTTGGACTGCTAATTGTCAGCAAAAAGCCAAGGTTACCTGTGAAGTTTCTTGTAGCACTGAGGAAGGTTATTAGTTGGAAAAGGAAGTTCAGTTCCAAATCAGATACTAGCTTGAACTCACAGGCCTGATCCTGCAAACCATACTCATGTAAATGGCTGTCTTGCTTCCAGCAAGATTGGTCCAGCTAGCACCTCTCGCTAGCTTGGGCCAAAAGCTTTTATAGATAACTACATCCAGGCTGGGGTGGGCCAGGGAGAAGGAGAAGACAGACATCACCAAACTGATTCATTTNGGCCAGGGAGAAGGAGAAGACAGACATCACCAAACTGATTCATTTTTCACAAGAAAGCAGTAATAAAAATGAGATAGTAAGTGAGCCTTGCCCTTAAGGTTACTGAGTAGCTACTAAATTAAAGGAAAGGCTAGCACATTTGGTAATAAATTGTGTCACACACCACGGGCATCAGCAGCAGTTACTATGGACACAGCTTCCAAGAGAGACAGGCCAGGAGGAGAGAGCTGGAACAAAGACGAAACAGTAGGGCTAAAAAAGGGTCAAGTGAGATTTTGAAAGATCACTCTCTAAAAACCTTGTTTAGTATAGGGTCAGTAATCCTTGGCATTCCGAAATTCTGGCATGCTCCAAACCCTCCTGGTGGGCTGGGTGCCCCGTTCCACATCCTCAGAGATGGTCTTGATGTCACTGATGAATGGGGAAATCCTGGATCGCGATTTAAACGTTGTTAAGGAGAGGCTGGATTTGTTCTTTGTGTTCCATTGCCTGGCAAGCTTCTTGGCCTCTTCCTCCTCTTTAATCTTCTCGGCAGCTTCCTGCAGGACAGAGCGGAAAAGCCGGGATACTTCCTGCACTTCTGGTTCATATTCAGCAATGAGTTGCCGGAATCTGAAAGCACAGTCAAGGCACAGCTTTGATTAAAAACATCAAATTAGGGATTGCTGCCAAGTCACTGTGCTACACTTGGAACTTGCACTCTCCTGCAAAATGGGACTCCCCGGACTGAAGGGAACAAAACAGGGAGGGCCCATGAAGATATGCTCAAGGTCTTTAAAATCACAAGCAAGCCACAGAATGTAAGGAAGCAATGAATCACCATTTCCCGTAAGCACAAGAAATAATAGGGGGCACCAAACAAAGCTAGAAGGTGGCAAGATTGAAACTGAAGGAAGTGCTCTTTTCACACACCTATTAAATCAGGACTCAGTGCTATCACATAGCTTAAGAAACAAAATGATCAGACAAGTTTGTGGAAAATGTCCCCATCACTGCTGATTAAATGTGATTGTCCAACTGCAAATCCATGCTTAAGTAGTCCCTGAACTGTTGCTTACCAGAAGCTGAGCATAAACCCGGGAAAGTCCCACTAGACTTCCCCTGTTTCCAGTTCTTGTCCCCCATAGCATTACCTGGTGGCCACTAGACAAACAAAAATCCCGTAAAACTCTTCTTTGTTACATGTTTGATAGTCTCTCGATATTTAAATTTCAGTGAAGTGCTATTTCATCCTCCTATGGCTTTCTGCAAGATCATGGACTGGCTCAGCTGGTAACACCTTGATTGGCAGCATGATGCTGTATCTAATTATACAACTGTGAGTTACTCCAGTGCCTTCTCAGCAAAGAGCTCAAAATGCGTTTTTTTGATGTATATTAAGCTAGCTTAATACCAGAGAAGTGAAGAATTACCACTGTTTATTTTGCAGGTGAGGAAGATGAGATGCAGAGCAGGGTAGTTTTCTTGAAGTCACTGGGTGGGTCGCTGGCTGGGCCAAGAAGAGAACATACCATTCCTGACACCTTGCTGGATGATTTGCTCCCCAGCCTGAGGTCCCCCAGGATCCCGTCAGTGGGATCCACTTCCAAGGCTCACACACTGGTCACATAGAGATTCTAGTTGTTCTGTAATACTATGCATTTATGACAGATGGTAATATGGCTAACTCTTCTAATAAATATTCAGTTCTTAACAGAAAAAATTGTATCTGCAAGCAGACACAGAGCTAAACTAGTACTTCACTAAAATCCAGGTATTTATACTTAATGGAAGCTAAAGTGTACAAGATCTGTAAGCATTTTGCTGTTTTTCTGCAGCAGAACTGAATGAGGATGGAAAACAGTAGGACTGCATTTAAATAAGCCTAATACAGCAGAAGCTGATAGAGTAAGATCCTGCCTCTTGGTTTTTTGATAAGCTCTAGGAATGTACCTAGGAATGTAACAAGGAGTTTAGTCCATTATAGAATTGCACTGCTTAATGGTGTACCAAAGGGTACCCAAGATAATAAGGACAGAAAGAAAACCAGAGATAAACCAAAAAGACTCTTTGTACATTTATGCCTTTTGACTCTTACTGTGGAGGCCTGGTGTTGGACATACATCTTAACATCATGCGGTATCCCAGATATTTCGGTGTGCTTCTCTCACAGCAAGTATTGGAAGCTACGTGTACAGCTGTGGAGACACCAGTACTGCATGCTGAAGGAACTCGGTATCAGCAGAAGCACCAGTCCCTTTCAGGGTCAAGCTAGAGGAGTTTGAAACAAAACCTACCAAAGTCACCAAGATGTTCCTTAACCTTTTCAACTGTGTCAGATAAATTCCTAATCTCCCCGTGCCACCCCCAAAAAAAAAACAAAAAAAACCCAAAAAAACAAACCAGAACTCTAAACTTTGAACATTTGGGCGCAAAAAGCCTCTGAGGCACTGTAGTTCACACTAGTAAATAAGTACTTACACAGTGATGCTAAACTGAATTGTGCGGAGCCTGTAACAGCAAGAGACTAGGTCTTGCTGAGGTTTGGCACATAACAGCGGTAACAGATTTGCTGTGTATTGCAGAGATCCTTTCTGCCTTCTGAGAAGGCACTTCAGTTGCATTATCAAAGAGACAAAAATATTGTTTTTACAATAAATACGCTTTTCTCTTTATCCTTGTCAGAAGCATAGACAGATAAGTCCATCAAAACCCAAGTCTTCACAACATTATTTTTATTATACCAGGGAAAGTACCTTCAAAGGACTTTTATTGCAGAGGTGAACTGAATGAGTAATTCTGTTCTTTTATCTCCATGTATATTTTAAAGAGAGAGGCTGGCATATTCTATCTATCTATCAGTACATCCTCATCTTTTGTATTGGCAATTGTGTACCCAAAAGGCCTCATCACTGCCTCCAGCTTTAGAGGCTGTGTGTCATACTGCTGGCCTGTGGCTCCAGAGCAGGTAGCAGCATGTGTCGGGCTATTACTGGACCAGTGACTGGCTCTGGGAGCAAGAGGGAAAAATGGATGGTACGATGGCAAATTTATGCCCTGAGATCTAATGTTAATGCCCTGTGTTGCTAATAACGCTCCCAACCAATCTAGGTGAAACAGTTTGCTAAAATCAGTTTGACTTTCCACCTTTCACTGTTTGCACTCTCCTCAGCTATGGCAGCAAGAATTGTTTTGTGAACTCTGCTTTTGCTGTTAAGATTTACCTCTCACTTGTCAGGACCAACGTAAAAACTACTTCATATGGATTTGAGCAGGTCCAAGAAACAAAGGGAAAGCAATCCAACAGACTGTCTGTCAGTCACCCAAAGAGAAGTTACGGTTATTTAGATGGAGAAGGGAAAGGGGGGGCCTTTCCTCTCCCCTGATAGGATGAACTACCTTTGCCCCTTTATTAATGCCCACGTAACTTCAGTGCCAGCACATAGGGGACAGCCCACGTATGAAGTCCAAAAGGCGTGCATGCCACAGATATTTCGCAGCAGAAAGGATGGACAGGTTATCAGGGGCTGAGGTCTAGCTAAACCAGTCTGTGTCAGAAAAGAGATGATGTTTGCTGCAGCCACCTACACATAATTGAAGCCATCTTCCCCAGCTATCAATGAAAGCCAGTTGATGTGCTGGGTGATCCAGCAGTCTGCTCTCTGCACAAAGCACACAACATATAAAAACATTAAAACCACTGGAATGAAGGAACATGGGCTTGTATCCTGGGAAACAAACTCCACACAAAGCTGCTCAGTGGAACTAAGCACACAAAATTGCACAAGGCTGACCTATCTTCTAGTACAGGTTAACGCCCTTACGCTTTTGCATGAAATAGTTTCAAACTAGGCAACTGCACAACCATATCTAGAAATCCCTCAACAGCATTTCCTTACTCATCAGAAAAGTATACCTAACTATCTTATTTGTGAAACACGTTATGATACTACTGGTAGCTAACCTGTAATATATTATGCAAGTCACACAGTCTTCGATGTGACTGTCAACAAAACTCAACCTTGAGCCAGCATAGAAGCCTGGTGAGCAGGTATATGCACACATAAGGATGAACACATTCCCCAATCCAGGCTGTGTTTTAATCACAGTTCAAACAAATTTGTTCTTTAAATTGTGACCCTTCTGTTTCCATATACAGCCGTTAGATTTTAAGAATCTGGCTGCGCTTGGCTTGTACTGGCACCGCTTTTTTTAAGGCGCTGTCACCTGCCTATGTTATTCTGTAGGTCCCCAGTTCAGTAGGTTTCCTAAGTACAGCCTGAACTTTAAAGACCTGTTAAATCCAATGGAAGTCTGTGGACTTAAACAATATGCTTATAGTTCAGTGTATTCCCGAGTGCCTGTCTGAACTGGGAGCTCTAAGGAGATTTAGTCATTTGAAAAAAAAACGTGGGGTGCTTAGTGCTAATAATAAGCTGCTGACTCCTGAATCTATATTTTGAGCAGGAATTCTGGTTATATTGTAAAGCTATGAACAGCTGTGCTAGAGAAGGCTACTCAACTCCCAAAGGACTACAGCATTCATACTAACTGCAATACTCATGTCACGTCACTTCAAACTTAAGCTCATAACTGTAAATAAATCCATTTCTGATTTTAGTCATTTGTCTTACATTCAAGCATACTAGGAAGTCCACTTCAGCTATACACAATCCTTAGAAAATTACAGTCCTTAGCCTGTGGTATTAATGACATCTCAGATCACCAAAATACAGGTTTACATTTCCATATTAGGATTTTTTTGTTTGCTTCTCTCTGGGCAGAGGAGGACAGAAACCCACTGTTTCACTTTTGCTGAAACTGAAAGAAATGCAACAGACCATAACTAGCTCTGATTAGAGCTAAAGCTCTGAGTAAAGATGGCAAAAATCTAGCGTTCTGTATTAGCAAGCTACTATCAGTTTAGCCATGGCAGTTAGGTACCAAGAGCCTCACCAAATCACTGTCACTTCCTTCAAATGGCTCCAGGATTTAATTTTAAATCTAGTCAGCCATCTCCAACCCAGTAACCTAAAGCTAAGTTACACCTCAGTGCAATAGCTTTATTCGTATGAGGTGAATCACAGTCTCCAGATGTCTCATGGTATTTGCAGTGTACTTGAATCCTTCCAGAATTTCAAGAGGCTCAAAGAAAAGTTTCTATTGACCCAAAATACAAAACTGGCGAACTGGATCTGAAAAACACTCTCACATTTAAGAAGTGCTCCTTTCCAGCCTCCTCCACATCTAAACAAATTTATAGAAACACTGCCTCTCAGGATGTGACTGTAGCCACAGAAAAGGACAATTCGGATAATCATTTAGACCTTTGGAGAATAAAGTGACATTTCTGACAACTCATACAAAAACGTTTTGTTCTGGCTTTGTCTCTAAGCTTAGAATCTTACAAAAAAGGAGACCTTGCGTGACACAAACAAAACAAAACTCTGCAGTCTTGCAAGATGCATGCTATTTGTGTTATTTAAGTATTACATGCTTGTTGAGTACATGAAAAAGGACTTCAGCTCTTCAAATGTCTAAGATGGAAGGGGAAGGATCAAGCTTAATATTTCCAACAGAACCTAGGGCTTCAGTAAGGTACATGCTCTGCATTTGAATTTCCAAATGCAAGCTCGTAGATTTTTTTTTTTTTGGTGGAAGTTTTTTTCCAGAAGTTACTACATATTAGAAAGTCACAGAGTATTGAAGAGGAAACATCAGCAGTGCATTGGGTCTTGTGATTAAAGTACTTTATTGGAACTGTGAAGATTTCAGCTGAATTCGTATTATACTCATTTTATGCAGTTTTGGGGAAGTTTCAATGTTATCTCACTTTCTGAGAGGAGAATTCATCCCATTTTGGCTGTATTTTAGTTAGATTGCATGCTCCTTATTTCTCCTGTACATTTTCAGCTCCTCCTGTGGCAAGCCCCATTCTTTTTCATTGTTTCCATGTCAGCAATGAAGATCTCTGCACCACAGGGCTCTCGGTTACAAGGTAGAAAAGAAGAGGGGCTCAACTGTTCACATTTCCAACACAGAAGAAGCTATTATCAAATAAAACTAGTACACATTAGTTTGAGACATGTAAAATGCAGTTTTCTACAGCAAAGTTGTAGTTCAGATGTGGAACTCTGCCACAGGGTGCCACAAATGCTAAAAGTTTACGCGAGCTCAAAAAAGAAAAGCAAAACCCCACAACCTACACAAACTACTGAAAGAAAAAGCCACGTGGGGCAATTATGGACAGAAGGACCACTTCTAGTTCCACAAGTCTCCAAGTTACAAGGCATAGTAAATTGGAGGCTATATACAAGATACTGTAATCGTCCATACTGTTTTATTTGCTTGCCTTGTTCTTTTCTCTTTTCCTTACACTGATGCTACTGGCCACTCTCTCACATACAGATTGCACATCAGATCAAACAGACCTTTGACCCAAACCAGTTCTGCCATTTTTGTGGCTATGACATTCCCTTCTCAATCACGGAATTGAACCGATAAAGGTTATGCAAGCCTCATTTTTTTAACGTGGCTCTGCTAACCATGCAAACTGCATAGTATGGAACAAACAAAAACATGCCACTTCTTGAATCATACTGTAATACGATTTATGACAGCCTCTAATAGCAATTTATAAGAGGATTTTTAAGAGGATGGTTTTATCCTCTTTCAATTATGCCCACATAGAGCCCACCAGTGTTGCTGAGTATGTTTGTCTACTGTCAACAGTATGCTGAATCTCGAACAACAGTAAACAACCACTACAAGCTGCACTGAAATCACACATCTTGCATGATCTCAGTTTTAAAAAAAAAAACAGAGCAGCAGCAAGTTGCATATGGCTCTGTGTAATACTCTTTTCTGAAGGAGGTGATGAACCTTGGGGCCTCCCAACTCAAGCAACTGAAGCCTGCTCTCATGGAAATAACCTGTTTGCCAGACAGGCCTTGCTCAGTAGCCCTGGGGATGGTGAAAATAACTCTGAACCCCAAGGGGTTTGTAGCGGCTTGTTTACAGCATAGCTCGGAGTTATACAAATACAAGGCTGGTGCTGTTCCCAGCAAACTTTCACTAGGGAGAACTCAGCCACTGAATAATCCCAAATCTCTGATTCTGCCACCGTAGCAACCTTTGCAAAAGGCAAAGGCCTGTGCCAGGTTGCTTCCAAGGTTCAGCCCCAGGCAAGATGGGAGCTAGAGAGGTAGCTTTGGCATCCTTTCCTGGCCATCCCCACTGTAAGACAGAGGACCAGCTATTTCCAGCTCTCTTAACGGTTGTAGCTGAAGAGCTGTAGATTCATTTGTTCAAGGGAAAACAGGTGCCAGCATATGCAGTGAGGTACTGCAGGGTGCTAAGCACCCCATTATATATGGCCTGTCTCCTTTCTAATCCCAACTGAAGAACATGTTGGAATAGGGGAAGTGGATTATAAAGGCCCATTTCACAACTTTGCTTTGGCTAAGGTGGACTTCAGAGTCAAAGGAAGAGTCAGCTCCCTCCCTTCCAGTTTGGGTGCTACAGCAGGCTTAGATGTATTTCTGAAGGCATTCTCACAGAAGGTTACTCAGCTGGCAAGCAGCAATCCTATGTCTAGCACTTGTAAGGCTCAACAGCAAGTCCAAAAGGCTGTGTCCATATCTACGCTGCAGAAGGCAGAAGCACCACCTCGCTGTTCAAGCCAACTGCATGCCCCACCTGCATCCTACTGCACATCAAGGGTGTGGAGGGAGAAGCATGCAATCCCTCTTTTCTCTGGGAATACCTGGCTCACAGGCTGAAAAACACAACAGCACCTTTTGGCTAACCAGGACACTGAGGACAAGTGCCTCAATAGACCTGCCTGACAGCTTAAATCAGGAAGGAAGGCTCCAGTGAGAGTGGATAAACACCAAACCAAGTTGTTCAGAGGCTGTGCAATCTCCACCCTCAGAGATATTCAGCAATGGACAGGACAAGGCCCTGAGCAACCCAATCTAACCTTGAAGTTGGCCCTACTCCGAGTAGGAGGTTGAAGCACATACCTCCAGAGGTTGCTTTAAACCTCATTATTCCAAGATTCTAAAGACTGCAGCAAAAGCCATCACGATACTGAAAAACTAACTTGTTCATCAGGCAAGATAAAGCTTCATGCTCAGGAGCATATTCGAGTCAGTCTTAGAGGGAAATGGCATTTAGCAACTTCTTGCAGAAAATTATACCATGTTAAACTGACGTAAGACATTAGATTTCCCTTCTTCCACAAAGACACTGTACCAACATGACTTATGATACAGGATGCCAAGTTTTTGTTCTGTTGGTCCTAACAACTCTCGTTCCTTCCCTACATGTCATAGAGAGGGGGAAAGGAAAGGTCTGTACTATCAAATCTTTTACTGTACCTGAGTATGACAGGCCCACAGTAGGAAGGATGTATTTTGGTACACATATCCTCCAGCTGCAGCCGTTCTCCTGGGCTGATATCGTAGCTCTGCTTTGGATAGCTGACCAGCCAGCCGTAGTCCACCCCAGTCTTGATCTTGCGATACTCATTCTCCCGCTCTCGCTGCTGCTTCTCTGCTTGCTTGGTCTGCCAGCTCAGCTCCATCATTAGTGTCTCAACCACCATTTCTGTGGGGTTCCTCTGGGAAATGCGGTTTGGGGGCTCATTCCACCTGAACCAGGATGCCAGTGACATAGTGCTCTGTGTGTCTTCATTGGGAGTGGGTTGAGAGTAGGGAGGGAGAGAAAAAGAACAGTGTCATCATCAACACTCCTCACCTGAGACCATTCTCCCCTGCACACCCCTCGAGTCTGTTGTACACCTAAAAGTGCTACTGGATTAGCCACTTAGAGCTAATTGGTGCTGAGCACCTTGAGACATCTCACTCGTAGCAGCCAACTTGTGCAGAGGGGGAGACAAAGTGTGAAGGGGCACCATTTCCCTTAATTACGTGGTGACTGGAAGTTCAAAGTGACAGTCATGGTTCTTATGTCTGAAGTCAAGTTATAAGGATACCTTTCTCCCTCCAGGTTAGGCTGGGGAAGCATTCTCCTGCCCACATGGAAGAGCTGGGGCTAGGGCTTGCTTGTCTGAACCCTCATGGGAGGGCATGACCTTGCAGCACCCTACATGCAAAAAATGAACACATGGAGTCAAACTATTCCTGAGAGCCACCTTCTAGCAAGCAGGGGATTCTCAGGGGGAAGGGCAGGATAAGTGACCTGGGTAGGTTTGCTGCTGCTGCTGCAACGTAAGTGGTAGAGCTCATCTGTTCTTAGCTAGTACCAGCAGGAGCAACAGTTGCATTAACTAGAAGGCCAGGCAGAGCTTTAACCATTATTTAGCAAAAGCGTTGTCGCATGCAGGAAAGGCTACGCCACCTTCTACAAGCTGAAGTCCAACTATCAGCTATGCTGGAAGAGCACACCTTAGGTGCTACCACCAGTGCCAAGGGAACCGAGGCTGGGCTGAGAGAAGTGACAGTATACCAAAGTTTAAACTGTTACTGCTTCTAAGTGAGAGGTTGCCGCTGCTGGAGAGTTACCCAGCCCTTCGAAGGCAGAACAAACTGCACCAATCAGCTCAGCAAAAGATGGAATTAACTCCCCGGCCAGCCAATCCCTTCGTGTAGTCACTTCAAGAGGACAATGCATGGAACAAAGTTATTAACTATTGTATTTGTGTTTAAACACAACAGGGTCCAAAGCAGGCACTAGGGACCTGAACAGGAGCAAAACAGCATCTGTTTCTTCACACAGCGCAGTTACGTGCCTTGTTCCTCCCTTCCATTAGCCCCCGGGGAGGAGGGGTGGCACAAATAATGGTTGCAGCTGGGATTACCAAAAGGCTACTCCTGGCAGCAGCCCAGTCAGGACATGGCGTCAAAAGTTAACATGAGGGCAACGGATTAAAGAGCCTGATTCTGCAGGGCCTGAGCAAATCCTCACTACTGAGGCAGAGACATGAAGACAGACATAAAAGGGAAAAAAATATACTTTTGATTTAAGCTGCCATAATGGGGCCTAGAGCCTTTAGTGACAATGCAAATCACCATAAGCTCATAACTACACAGCACTGCCACTAGAGCCGAGAGCCACAAGCTCCCAGACTCCCTAGAAGAGCAATGGTCAAGAGGATTCTGCCTTCAGTACCTGGAAAACCGTCACCGTCTGCACCAGGTGACAAAGGTGCTTCAGCGGCTTTCATGCCTTTATCACTTGCCATGACATAGCCTTGCTGTCTTTCCAAAATGTTCATATTATGTAAATATCTCACACCATAAAAGGAAAATGCTCCAAAAGCCTGGATAGTCTGTACAACGTCCCACATTTGAAACAATTTCAGGGTCTAATGCTTAGGCTTTTCTAGAATCAGGAAGTCTGCCAAACTGCAGCAAAGGACTAGTTTCTCTAGTCCTATATCCTACCTCTCCGAGCAAGCAACACCAGTTTCTTCAGAAGGAAGACATAAAAGGGCTGAAAACTTCCACAGGACACAGATCTGGCTACCTAGGTGTGTAAGGCCTCAGGTACTCTTCTGAGACTGTATAAACATCAACACCTTTGCTAGTTTACAGTGCTTACACATGAGGGATTGCTGTAGTGACTGTTTTCGCCCTAGAGTATCAGTTATGATTATCCTTATGATAGCAGCCATAGGAGCAGGATTACTTCCAGCAGCTGCTGACTATCTGGTTTCTGTGCTCCGTAGGAGGAGCAGCAGCAGGTCCCTTCATTTCCTTTCATCACCAGGGTGACTCCAGCTAACAGCTCTCAAATCACCACACAGCGCTCTGGCTGCCTGCCGCTGACTTACTTGCCCAAGACACTTGAATGAACTCAGGCTGGAATTGATGTGCTGACAGCTTCAAATCCATAATCCCACCATCCTAACACGTACCTGGATCCTGCTACATGGTGGCCTCCGCTCACTGTTACACATTATTAAGGTCCTTAAAACTTAAGACCTCTTCCTTGGTCTTATCACCCCTTATGTATCACATAGGTAAGCCCTCTGCTAGCAAAAGTGTATAGCAGAACAGACCACAGGCTGTCATAAAAGATTGAAAAGTCTCCTGTTTCTTTTCAGCTTATGTGACAATAGCAATTTTTCCTAAGCTTCTACAGGTATCTGACCAATTAAGGTATCATTTCCATTTGCACCTTCAGCTGATGAAGGTGAGCATGGCCTTCTGTATTTTACCAGCAGAGGGTTAGCTTACTTTGCTTTTATTCTGGCTATGATCTGATCTCACATTGGTGTAACTCTGCTGACTTCAGTGGCACTAGAGGTAAATCAGTATAAAGCAGTATAACTGCAAAGCTGAGGAATGTCCTTCCAGCTCTTCCTAGATCACCAGCTGTTTCATTAAAAGAGGAGCAAGAGGGGAATTTAGTGGTCAGAACTGGGAAAGGCAGCAAGGAGAACTGGGCTCTCATTTGACCTGTCCTAGCTTTCACGTGGTCCTGGGCTGCTCTTACTGCCTTTATGTTTCTATCTCGCTGGTCTCCCTCAAAGCAAGTAGTTCTGCATGAGGAGAACCACTGTACCCAGCATTAGTATTGCAGAGGACACTTAGTTAGGAAAATAGTTTAGATACCTTGTCTGAGCAAGGCCTGCTGAACCTGAGCTTTGCCCTGCCCCAGAGCTTTCATAAAGCACTGGTAACAGGCAGATTTGCTTTTGGTATGGGAACATGGATACCACTGATTCTGAATGGGGCTTCCACTTGTCTCCCATACATTACTCTAAAAAATCTGATTCCACATGAGAAGAGCATAAAGTAAGGAAAGCACCACATCTGCGGTTTAAATGGCCTGTTCTCAAATGAAGGAAAATCCTATCCAAGCATTTCGTGCACACTGGCAGCTTGTGCCGGCTGTTCCTAAGGGAGTCTTGTTTGTATGAGATTGTTTCCTTCCCCACCTCTCATCCATCATCTCCTTTTGAGAGCTGGAAACTGGCCATCTCTATTTAGCAGGCTTGACAAGCCACCACTCTTCCCACTACTGGTCTTTGCAGCCTGCAGAAGGTACTGTGGGCTCCATTAATTGTAGCTGCTGTTTTTAATTTAAAGTTCACATGCAGGCTAATCATTAAATGACTCAAAATGAGTTTCCCATTAGGAAAGACTCAAAGGACTGTTGGCAGGATGTGGGCAACTAAAGGAAGGCAAAAGTTTCAGCCTGACCTTCTTATTCGGGAAAAGGACAAATTTACACTTTGCAAGCATTCACATTAAAATTATTAAAAGAAAGAGACACTGCCCCATCTGACTACAGAGCTTTATGTTGTACAATTAGTCCATTTTCTGATACCTTGTAAGAGGCTATCCTGGGAGCTGACATAATCCTGTTGATTAACTCCTCTGGTGTTATTCAAGCAAAATTTCAGAGTGGTTTGCGTGAGTTCCACTTCAGAAACAGATCTGGGTTTCAAGACTTTTGCCTCATTGACCCTAGACCTTTGTCTAGAAGACAAACCTTCCCCTCACAACTGTTGACTGCAAGTCTGACCAACCACCTCACAGAGTTTTTTAAGCATACATCTACCTTAGCTATATTAAAGTCTGGAATACCTCGCTTTGTCTCTCACACACAGCCTCTGAGGGGTTTCTTCAATTTTTAGTGATTGTTAGTAAGTCCTTCTGAGACTTTTTTCATGTAAAAGACTCCTGCTAGCTTTAGCTCAAAAGAAGGTTTTTGCCTCTCTCCAAATCCCATTTTTGTGGTCCACATTGTCAGCAATTCCTGCATTTTTCTCCTCACATACTTTACAGCTTTCTGCATTCCCTTCTCATGCCATGTTCTGTACAATTTCACCTCATCTTCCACTTTCTCCTATACTTCCCTGTGTGATTTCCTCTTCTTGCTCCAGAGAATGCACCAAAGAATAATCAGAAATATCAAAGTCTACATGCCTTATTTGTTTTTTCACCTTCCTAAAACAGGATTTCGGCCCTTCCTAGCTCTTTTACTAACAAAGGGAATATGTTTCTGTAGCTTGCTCTCTGGCTGTTCTTTGGCCAACTGGAGGCTGTTCATGTAACACAACAGACATCAGTCTCCTTCAGGCTCTTGCAGGCTAGATCACCACTTGCTAAGACTTGTTACAGCAGGGCTGCTTTCTGGTAAACCATGAGTCAATCAGCAGGACCTGTTTGCCTTGTAGAAGATGAACTTCTGAGAATAAAAAATTCCCTTTCCATTGACCCTTTTCCTGGTTCCCAGCTTCCAATGCCCTCCAGGACAGGAAAGGAGTAGGCAGAGGGTGGGAAATGTGCATTTGGGGGTGGGGGGGGAAGGGGGGCAGAGAATACAGCTGGACTCTATAAAGGTAAATCCTCAGTTTAACAAATCTCCTGTGGTTTGCCTTTGCCTTCACAGCCCATCAGTCCAGGAGTACTATTGACAATCCTTAGTGACTCTCACTAGTCCTAGGGGTATGGCAATTGTGTCAGAGCAGAAGGCGAAAAGTCTTAAGGGGCTCAACGAGTAGGAGCCTAATCCAAAATCCAGTGACGTCAATGGAAATGTTGTTCCTCGGCTGGCTATAGATAGAGTCCCAGCAAATCCACTGTCATCCAGGCAAAACATACTGACAAACTGGGCTGAGGAGCTGGGAAATGCCTTCCCTCCCTTCTTGTGGGTGGTAGTTCCTTAGGACTTTAGTCAGAGAGCAGAGAGATAAAATTGGTTCATGCAAGATACCAACCCAACCTTTTTCCACACATGCCAGCCAGATCAGAGGGTAAGAAACAAGAAAAAATATTTCTAAAAGAAGGGGGACAAGCTCCATCCCCAAATTGTGCTCATAATCTTAATTTTTAAAAGACATGCAGTCATGGGGAAAACAGATGATGTGAAACCGCAGAGCATATTAAGTTGGGGGTTTTTTTATTTGCTTCTTAGTAAAAAGTCCAATGTCCTTCAGGTGGCAAAGGGCATCTTAAGTATCTCCCTGGACTGCAACTCGTAGGCAGATTAAAGCTGGTTTGGCTACACCCATCTCTAAAGTCTGTATGTGTTGACTGACACAACATTTAACCAGTTTCTCAGGCAGAATTTGTGGCCATGGCTATGCTGCTAGCTATACCTGCATGAAGTAGCAAAAGTAGCAACAGCATCACAGATGAACCCCAAATTCTGTTTCTCCTGTGATAAAGATATTTTAATTTTGTTCCAAACAAAGAATCTTAGCAAGTTCTAATTAAGAAACTGCTGCCAACACCTTCTCAATTTTATTTATATAGTCCACCATAGCTTTGTAAAAGAAGCCCTGTTCTCCACTGCTTTTCTGCAGAGTTACTTACCATTATTCTCTCCATACAGAGACTTTTACCTTACTAGGGTCCAAAGAACCTGACTTCCTATCTGTCTGGAATCTCCCTTCTTGTTTAGTGACATGGAAGGCTACGGTGTTTACAGCTACTTGCCATGGAAAATCTCAGACATCTATCTCCCAAAGTTGCTACAAGGCAATTAATGCTGAAAAAGCAGTAGAGAGAGCTTTTCAATCAAGAAACTTAAAAGCAATGCAAATATCATGATATTAATACAGCAGCATTCCTCATTCTGACCTGCAGAATAAATAAGAGAGAACTCTTCGGGACACTCTGGGGTCTGCTTATAGACCACAGCAGAGAGCCTGTGCTTCACTTTATGAGCATACCAGTTCTCTTGTGATGGACACAAGCTACTTCTGGACAAAAAAAAAAAATTCACAGTGGTTAAAATACATCCAGGGACATGACTGTGTTACAAGTAGCAAGGAGTTCTGAGTAACAGAAGTACAGGGGATCAAGCCAACGCTTTAATGCAACATTATTTACTGTCAAGTCTTCATGGCTGCAGGTGTTTAAGGACAGCAAAAAGAGCCTCACAGCGGTGTCTAAATAAGAGTGAGCTAACCATGACAGGCCACTGTGGCACCCAGCAGGCCCTTGTATGCCAGGTGATGCCTGTCTGGCCCTAGCAGGGCAGCGCTCATGGTCCAACCAGCCTGCTGCAGGCTGACAGCTCCTGCTGCTGCCCAAATCTGCTTCCGAACGACAAGCGCTCTCAAAAAGGCGCGAGAACCATGCTGCCATTTGGCATTCAGTCTAATTTCTGTATTAGTTTTTCTCCAGCAGACTTTGCATTCTCAGCATTATAGAAATGGGCTGGCTCTTTGTCTGGTGTAATTGCCACAGAGAGTTACAAGTCACTTAAGCCATTTGTGAACATGCATGACTCTAAAAATCACCACTAGGTAGCATAACAGAAGGACAGTCATAGCATATCATAAGGTGCTGCAAGACAAAAGAGAAACAAAAGCGGTACCATTTCTACCAAAGGAAAGCTTGAGTGGCCTTCTGAAAATACCACAACAATTATGGTATACATGGGATGTCACATTTTCTACAGCTAGTAGCCCTCAAAAGGTTTTTTTGTAGTGAAACTCTTTAAAATTGGGAACACATGAAAAATACTGTGCTCACCTCCCCAGCATTTGTGTAGTCTGTAATACATTCTTGGAACTTCGATCTTTCAGAAAACAAGTCTATCTGGTGCATTTTACATCTGCACTTTCATTGCAAGAGGCGAAAAGAAAGAAGAATTCAGCATGAACTGGGCTCCAAGCTCAGGCATGAATGAGAAAGGTATTTTTCAATCACTAGTCAAAACATGAGGGGAAAAGGTAGCTGATCTAGCTGGTACAGCTTCACGATCTTCAGTAGAGCTGCACTAATATAAAACAGATTTGACTCGCTGAAATAAACAAAAAAAAAAAAGCTGTGTTGATTAACTCCAGATGAAAATCCAGTCTACAGATCTTAAAGAAAAAGTGAAGGAAGGGCCCAATAGCCTAGAGCTCTATTAATGGCTGGGAGACTCTACAGAAGATAATCTTTGTGTTATCTCCAGAAGCAAAAGGGTGGGTGTTACTCAAATCTGCTTATGAAGCAGAGTAGCATTTTACAGTTTGTCTACTTACCAGAGCAAATGAGCTCCATCTGTTGAGAAACAGGACCATTTTCATGCCAAATTCCCACTCATGCTTTAAACAATATTTTCTAATAGCAACCATAAAAACACTCTATCATAATAGAACTTACACTGGACTGTTACCTAAACCTACTGAAACCAGGAAGTTAAAGCACACTGATTTGCTCTGTTTGCCTAACTTGTTACTAAAACTCCTATATTTTGCTTGGATATGGCTATCTTGCTGTGGTGGATCAAACATACCTTCAATTTTGTATCTTACTTTGATCTCTGCAGACTACAAAGTCAGGTTTCCAGTCGGGACAGAGGGACCTCATCATTCATTCAGCCATGTAAATGAGAGTTCAGAAGGTAACACAGACACATAGCTTTCCTGTTATTAAAACTACTCACACCACAAAAAAAGTATTCCTGCAATAAAGCAGCAATAGCATCCAATGGAAGGCTCCAACACAAAAGGCTTTCAAAATTAAAACCCGGAGAGATCCTCCGCTCATCTTTCTCTATTCTACTGTCATTGTAAAGACACAACGTTATTAAAGGAGCAGTAATGTCACAAACTGCAGTTTCTAATACTGTCATCCACAGCAGATACTTATATCTATAGAATCATATAAAGTAAGAGCTTGAAACTCAGACCCAAAAGCTTATTTCACCTGTTGTCAGGTCCACCAAAGTTTGTTATTTTAATTCACATATTGTGACATAGACCAGACTAAGCGCGGTGAAAACGGGTGGGTGAGATGTGCATTCTCCATCCAGATTGAGGACTGATTCTGCTGTGAAAGCAGGAGTAATGCATTGTACCATAGGTGAGAATGCATTTTAACAGACGTCTGTACAATTCCGTTCTGTACTGAACCTTGGTTACAGTATCTATAAGAAAGAAAATTTACTGGAGATCACCCAAGTCTCAGACTGCTGCAATTCACTGCAGAACTGTCAACCTAACTGGGAGTTTTCCCCGTACCAGCAAATACTAGGACCAGTGTTAAAGTTTGGTCCTTGTGACAGGAGTTACTTAAAAATACACACTGTTTTAAAATTAGCACCCAAAAGAAGAATGCTAAGTTTACAGTTTGAAAACTCAAGCTTCTCTTTGTAGAGCTCACATGCAGCATAGGGAGCAACCGGCAGAGCTTTGGGAAAGCTCATGCTTTTCTTCCTGCAATAGCTGTATGACCCACCTACGGCCCGTCCACAGAGAGCAGCCATACAAGCAGTGAAGAGTGCTTTCTTGAGACAGGTTTTAATTAATGTGTTAGCATTAAAAGACGTGCAGTATAGCCTATCCTCAGTTACACTGCCATAACTCCAAAGCTATCTGACTAGCGGCACCACGCTGGGGTTACTACACACTGGACTTCCACACTGAAGACACCTAGTAGGGCAGGTGTCTAATCTGAGAGGCCTTAAGCAAGAGTGGCATAAAGCAGCATAAACCACGCTTTCCTCCTTGGCTGCCCGTTCTTGGTGTAACCAGTTACCCACTGCTAATCCACCCAGGCAGCCCCGCAGTGCTGCGGCCGAGTCCAGCCTGGGAAAGCTCTCGGAGCACCCCAGCCCCCTTCCCTGCCCACCCATCCCGGCTCACCTTTGGCAGCAGCGCTCCTGCTGCTCGTGCAAACAGACCCAGCGTGAGCAAAGAGGGTAGCAGGGAGAGGACGTGGCTTGAAGTCAAGCCCTCTAAACTGGCATAGCAAGCTTAAACCCACATGGGGGTACGGATTAGCCCTGGTGACGAGGGCTAACAGCTGGGCTTACAGCAGTGCTTTTGAGCCATTAGGGCTTGGTCCAGTACCGCTTCAAGATACAGCTACCCGTCAAGAAGCTGACACCTCTCCACTGAGGCAGGCTTCGGCACCTGTTTAAAAATCCCTCCAAAACCTGAAAACTTTGCGGGGTTTCCTAACCTGCAGCCGAGCCGACACTTCGAAGAAGCGAACGTTCATTCACGGAATTCGGACTTTTCTAAAGTCATTAAAGCAGGGCCACCCTTTCGCTGCCGGCGCCCCGCGCCCCCACCTCCGCGCCGCCGCCTCACGGCCCGGGGCCGCGGGCGGCCGTTGGCTCTCACGGCGCTGCCCCGGCGGAGGGCGGGCAGC